>PVLA01008109.1:0-93767 GCA_004027455.1 Hydrochoerus hydrochaeris
AGCTTGTATGGAGCTCAGTGCCACGGCCCTGGGTCTGATTCCCAGCACCCACCACCACCACCACCACCATCATAATTAGTTAAAATGCAGGTGATATCTACAGCTCTTGCCTGCTGGGATTTTGCTGTTTATTTTGTCCCGGGAGTCTCACAGGACCCTCAGCCTAAGACTCCAGCTCTGAATTAGGCGCGGCTGGAAGAATCCACACCCTTCCTGCAGAAGACAGGCTGGTGTCTGGCAGTGAGGGGCATTCGCAGTCTTCTGCTGGAGGAGGGTTTCCCCTTTCCTACGGTGGTTCCCTTTCCACAGCAGTAGGTGAAAGCTGTGGAAGTCACCTCTACCTCAGGTGGACAGGGCTGGACAGCCCACCTGCTGCTGGATTCTAAATTTCTGGAACACGGTACGATTTTCCCTCTTTACAAGACATTTGAAGATATGGCTCAGAGGCGAGCATCCGTATAACGACCCTTCGTGTGTTATTGCACCCAACAAACTTCATTTCAGTGTGCAAAATTCACCAATACTAAAACTTTTAAGTAAACATTATGAAAACTGTACAGGTTAATCAGATGTAGAAATCACTAAGAATTAAGACTGAATGTAGGTGTAGGGAGCACACCTGCAATCCCAGCACTAAGGAGGCTGAGGCAGGAGGCTTGCTCAAAGTCTGAGGCTAACAAAGTGACACAGTCAGTTCGAGGCCAGCCCGAACTGCACAGCAAGACCCTGTCTCAAAAAACAAAAACAAGGGGCTGGGGATTTAGCTCAGTGGCTTAAGCACCTGCCTGGCAAGTACAAGGTCATGAGTTTGATGCCCAGTACCAAAAAAAAAAAAAAAAAAAGAAACCACAAAAAAAAAACCAAAAGCGAAACAGACACTAGGCCTGGGGAATGGGGTCAAAGGGAAGAAGACACTCCAGGCCCATCTAAACTGCTTTTGACAACAAGATTTTTACTTCAGTCAGCAAAAATACTAATAAACAAATTACAAACAGAGTGAGAAAATGGGGCGTGACAGTTTGGATCTTAACGGTTCCCCCAAAGCTCCTGCGCTGAGGGTCTGGTCCCAGGGGCAGTGGTGTTCACAGGCTGGGCTCTCAGGAGGCGACTGGGGCCTCTGACCCCATTGGCGGGTGACTCCACTTAGGAATGGATTCCTCCCAGGCCAGTGGAAAGGGCAGGGAGGCTCAGGAGCTGGTGTTCTGTGCTCAGCAGAAGGAAGCAGGCGAGTGTGGGAACACCCGTGTTCCTCTGTCCCCACTCCCTCCTCCTTTCTCTCTGCTTCTTCACCGCCAAGAGGGGGACAGTGTCGCCCCACCACTGCCCCCTCACCACGGACAGGGCTCACTGCAGTGCGCCAAGCTGACCTCTGACCAGCTTTTGAAACTGTGAGCCCAAAGAAAGGAAAGAAATCTTGCCTCCTTGCAGGCTGTTTGTCAAGTATTTTGTCACAGTGATGAAGGCTAACACAGGGAAATTTCGGTTAATTATGAACTTTCAGTTAAACAGTGAGTAAGTTCTAGAGATTTAACGTATAGCCTGTCCACTTGGAATGTGCTGCAAAGCGATTTACATGTTCTCAGCAAATACACAGGAAACTAAGTAAGAGTACAGGCGTGTGCGTTACCTGGACTGTGGTCAACATCTCAAGAGGCAGGCAGGTATTAAACATTACTCCGTATACCTTAGATGTAGACAATACTTGTCAGCTCTACCTCAATTATGCTGGAAGGTTAAAATCCTTATTCTTGAAAACTTACTTCATAGTGTTCATATTCATCAAGGTTAAAGGTGTTGAAGTTGAAGAAGCCGTACTGCATTGCCTAAAATCCAAAAGAAAGCTTGTCAGAAGAAAGACACAAGGACACGATTTCCTAGTAATAAACACCAGGAGGTACCCAGGAAAGCACTATCGCCTTTAGGTTACTTTCCACTCAAAGGAAGTCAGGCTGCATCTTCCCCAGGCTTCTGCTATCCGTGCTTGGTTATAACATTATATAATGAAATGTCACTTTACATTTTCATTTACCAGTCATCTTACTTATGCACAATACAATAATCGTGACATCAAAGTAATCCTACTAACTTGTTAGATCAACACCACCCATGATACAAGGCAGAGAAGCTTATAGGGTTCAAATATAATGCAGCCTCCAATGGTCTCTAAATATAAGTAATAATGAGGAAAGAAACCATGGGCTGCTTTAGCTCAGCTCAAGCCCACAACACCTTAACCCACAAATTCTTCTCAATAGTCCTACGGATAAGAGACCAATGTGATACTGCTAAAATTCAAATTTTTGAGAAAGAAAAACCCACTACTCTTTCTCATAAGAAAATAAATTTTCTGTTCTATCCTGCAGTCTCATCACTAAGCAAAATAAGCAGAGTGTCTGGTCTGGTTTTGAGGCAAGGATGAATTAAGAGTGGGTGGCTCCGGGCGGTGTCCTTGTGACTCGCTGACCACTGAGCTACCGAGGACAGACGCCCAGATTCTCCATCAATGAGGGACTGCAGGTGCCAAAGTCTCCTAAAGCCTCTTTTCACATTTAAACCCCGACACATGAATGCAAACTGAGACGGCTGCAATACCATCTCAACAGTCCTCATTTTATAAAACACGTTTATTGATGTTTCCGCGTCTCTGTGGGGACGACATTCCCGGGTCACCCAGGGACACTCAGACAGCATGGAGCGAGCACTGTGCACATGAGGGTTTTTCCTGTACACACGGACCTGGCATAAAGTTTAATTTTCAACTAGGCACAGAGAGAGGAACGACAACCAGTACTAAAATAGAATGTTTACAACAATCGACTGTACTAAAAGTTATTTAAAATTTATGAATTTTATTTTTGGAATTTTCCATTTAGCATTTCCAGACTGCAGCTGATGGCAGAAAACAAAATCAGGATGGGGGACCATATATATTTAAGTAACAATTCCACGACCAGATCCACGATCAATTTCCTTTCCTTCAAGTGTCATCTTTCACGATGTTTGCACCAGCAATGTTCCCAGCAGGGTGAGGTTTCTAACACAGTTCAGGGCTGCACACAGCTCGGCAGAGGGGCCACAAGCTTCACAAGGCCCTGGCTTCTACCCTCAGCCTCAGAATAAGCAAGTTTACAGGGAATTCCCATTTCCCTCTGAATTTCATAAGCTGATCCTACTAGAAAATAGCCCTAAAATTAAGATACAATCACACTGATAAATGCAATAACATTTGAAATCTGTCATAAACGAAAAATGTTCTCATTGAAATACAGAAGCCCTTAACCCTTGACTAGAACTAAACTGTAAAAATATGATCCTGACCTACCATAAGCAGCTGGCAGGACTCTGGAGTGCAATACCAGATTTTTGTTTGTTTGTTTATTTATTTGTTTATTTATTTACTGTTTCTTTGTGAGACAGGGCTTCACTACCCAGTTCAGACTGGCCTCAAACTCACAGCAATCCTCCTGTCTCAGCCTCCGGAGTGTCAGGATTATAGATATGCCCCTCTCCAGGTGTCCACCTGGGCCTGGCCCTGCCTGCACCTGAGCCTGACGGTGCCAGCCAGAGCTGGCAGTAACTGCACAAGCAGCTTGGGCCCCATGACACAGAAACGCAATCTGAGCACAAGACACCCTTGCCCTGTGTCACTTGCTCTAGGGACACAAGCAGGGACACTCACGAGTCTCCAAGAATGCACCCCAAGCAGTCTCTCATCTGAAGACACAATGGCTGTCCCAAGTTCCCAGAAAGCCACTGTTTCAGGACACCAGCAATAAACCTGCACTCCTCTGGCCTCTGGGAGAACAAGTCTCACAGGAAACTCGGACATTCTTTTTTTTTTTTGTACTGGGGATCAAACTCATGACCTCGCACTTGCAAGGCAGGTGCTTATGCCACTGAGCTAAATCCCCAACCCAACTCGGACACTCTTAAAGGCCTCTCTGGCTCCTGATTGGCAGGTTCCAGCTCCTGAGGCTGCCCTCAATGTTCAGGAAATACACCCAAGAGGGCCCCGCACCCCGTTGAGACAGGGCCAGCTGCGGGGCTCATCCACAGGGGGACGGGAAGAGGCCCCCGCCCAGGATGCACATGCACAGCATCATAACACACTGGAGATATGCACGGGGGAACAGCTTCTGTTTTGCTGGCACTGGAGTGAGACTCAGGGCCTCACTGGTGCCAAGCACATCATGCTCTACCGCCGACCTGCACCCCAGGCCCTGGGTTGCGTTGCCTTTGACAAAGCAGTAGTGATCCACTCAGTTTCATGCAAAAGCTATCCAGCTCCCTAAGTTCTTTTGTCAAACTAGAAATTGAAAGCTTAAGCAAACTAAATCTGTGTTTCACTGGAAACCAGTAATACATTTACTACTTATTTTTTTTAAAATCACGATATTCTCAAAACTAATTCTGGATCATCAACCCAGTTACTTAACTGACTCTGACCATCCCTCGCTCTTCAGCTCATCTTAGTTTGGGTTTTCTGGGCAGTGCTGAAGATGGCACACAGGCCAGGCATGTGCTCTGCCAGGGAGCTACATCCCTGCCCCAGCCCCTGCTGTTCCCTAGCTGTGCCCTAACTCAGGCAGAGCCACCTGGAAACTCAGAATATACTGTGTCCTACTCTGGTACCCCAAGTTCACATGAATTAGAAAATGAGACACCCCTTAATTGTACGCACTGTAGGAGCAGTTCTACAGGCAGCTCCCCGAGGAGCCAGTCTGGACGCCCCGATTCTTCCTCAGCTCCCCAACACCACACAAGTGCACCCCAGAGTTACTTACCTTCTTCACCGCATGAAAACAGTCGAGTAGTGTAATGTAGAAGCTGCAGCTCCCGTAGGCAGCGTCTCTGAAATTCCAAGAGCATTGAAACATCGGTAACTCAGTGAATTTTCTGTAGCACACTAACCTCCAGAGTTGACCAGAACGAAAACCACACTAGCATCTGATTGCTCAGATTATCTCTCTGGTCACTTCTGGCTCTGAAAGCTCAGCCTCCTCTGCCTTCTGTTGAGCTGACCTATAGAATCTACTCCTGGCCCCCAAGAGCAGGGTGTTTGAATTTTTTCTTTAAATTGGAAAATGCTGTACCACACTGCGGCCAGGAAAGAGTGCCTATTGACGGTGTATAAATTTGTGTGTGTGTCTAGGTATCCACGTGTATTTACCTATCACCATCCAAGGAGGGGAAAAAATTCAGACATCAAGGTAGTATGTGAGATACCAGGCGCATGGTCACCAGACATTTTGTTCCTATCGTTATGCTGGGACTTTTAACAATTTAATCAATTAACTTCTCTCTGTCTAAGGGACAATAAGGCCACAGGAACGAAGGCATCCGCTACCACTGTTCCCCCCAGAAAGCAGCTTAACTGGTGGCAGACAACTCCACCCGAACACTGCATCTATACCTGCAGTCACCTCACTGCCAATCTCTCTATCAGGGAAGGTTTTACCCAGAAAAATAAGATTTCCCAGCAGCTCTGAATCTGAACTTCAGCCCTGGAGAGGGGAAATGCTTTGCTATTAACACCACTTAGAAAAACAGGTGAGACTCCATAAAAAACTACTTGGAAACTACAGAATCAGGTCCAACACTAGTTTTAAAAATAGCGGCTTCCTAGCAGCTTATATTCACCTTGGCCCCCAGCTGCACTGAAACAGGACCTGAACAATCACTGAAAAACCACCCTGATACACGCCCTGAAGAGCACACTAGGGAACAGAGACAGAAGGGGGAACCACAGGTGCCCGTCACACACGGCCGAGCCTCACAGGCACTGAAGTCTTAGGCAGCTCCTGGCTCTCCAAGACGCACGCTACAAGACACCACTCGGGACTTTCAAAGGCAAACAAAAACTAACCGATGACAGTAGAAGTCACAGCTGGGGTTACTGACAGCAAAGGGGGAAAGGGGTGGTCTCTCGGGGTATGGGGTGCTCTGTATAGCTGCGTGTGGGAGCTGCCGATTCACAGCACCACCTTACACTATGTGGTACTCTTACATAAACCTCAAGGCCTATATATAAATAGTCAGTCGACACATGTCAGCCAGGAATACAAATTGTATCAAGCGTATTAACATGCAGGGAGTAATCCACCTCTCCAGAGAGAGAGTTTCATTCCCATCTGTTCTTGAACAGACCCAGGTTCAAATTTATAGAGGACAACAGAACAGTAGCAGAGCTCAGACTCAAACCCCATTGGTCTGACATGAAATCACACAAACTATGTTCCAAGAAAATACACAGCTGTCAAAACCCAAAACAAGAACGGAAAACACTGAAAAGCAAAGAGTGTCACACCAGAGAACAGAAGTATGCGACCTTTATAACAAGGACCTTAGAGTATCCAGAAAATGCTAAACTATACTTTACACTACATTTTCATTCAGACAGAAAAATGTTTAATATAATTCAATCAGAAATCATATGTTCACACACACACTCTCTTGAACTCATTGGTGAAAGAATTGAGTTTAATTAAATCAACTATCGTTACTGAACATAAAAAAGTCGAGTGAGATTCTTCCATAAATTCTTGTTAACAAGAATAAATATAACTGTTATATTTATTCTTTGCATTTTGAAGTGGCAAGGATAAAAAAGATAGTTTCCTTCAGAACATTATCAGACTTACCAATTCTTACTGGCTTACTTTCTAAATAAATTCTGTAAGACAGTCAAATGTGACAAAGCACCAAATTTTAATATTTTAAGACTATCACAGGTGAATACTTCTAAAAAATGAGATATAAAATGGAATGCAAATATTGCAATTATCTCATACTCATGATAATGCAGTAATCTTACTTTTGTAAATAAAACTGAAATGCTAGGGGGAAAAAATGGAGGGGGGAAAAACAAGCTATGAGCTCCAATTTTTTCATTATTTGATTCCACGGAGCAGAGATTACTGTATTACTATGAACGTCTCTAAAAGCTAATTTGCAATCTCTGTATTTCATTATAGGCTGGTGACAAAAAGCTTACAGACCACACTCTGAGAAACACTGCTTTAGATAAATCTGGTATCTGACATCAGTGCCTGAGGAGATTCCAGTTTCACGAAGCTGGGAACACCTTTACACTGAGTCCTGTTTTTTAAGAGAGCTTCTGCTGCTGCCCCTGGGAGCAGAAGTAACCAGCTTCTTGGTGCCAGGGGTCACTAATTTTTAAACACAGGGCATTTATTCTGTTCCTTAGCACTTATATTTAAACGAACACGGAACATTTTCCACGCCAACAGTGGCTCACAGGCCCTTAGACTGGGAGAAATGTGTGAGCGTGTTCTGACTCCAGACCTTGCGGAGGATACACCGTGGGAATGGTTATTAGGAAAGGTTACATTACAGGGAGCAAAAACAGTGATCACCGTGTATCAAGAGGTGACTAGTGGGCTGGGACTGAGACGCCTCAAGTGTCTCTCCCGATGGAAAAACAGGTGCTACTCTCTCTTCATCTCTCCACTCCTCTCAGACAACAGAATTCCTAAGATCACCAGAAAGAACCAGAAAGACAGAGATCGCTATGCTACTGGGCTCAAATCAATTCTTCTAATTCGCTCTATCCTATCATGCAGACTTATTTAGAGTATGTGACTGACTTCTTGCAGGTGGTCCCCAACAGGTCTCTTCTGTAGAATGAGTCCACAGTTATTTCAGAAGGAGTTTCTGCTGATAAGCAGAGAAACCTTTCCAAAGGGCGGGGATTCATAATGCTACGTTTTTAAAGTTAAGGCACTTCAAAATCTGACACGCAGGGTGTATGTAGCAATTCTAAAACAACTTCTCTGGGAGTGGAAGAACAGTGAAGTTACAATAGCACAAAATACTTGAGAAATTATGCAATGAGTATAATTACTTCACACATTTATTGCCCATTAATCACCACAGGTGCATTCTGATTCTGTGACTACGTATTTCTTTTCTTTTCTTCTTTAGAAGGCAATCGTTTATTACACTAGCAGGCTGAAGGAAATCTCAGCTCCCAGTTGGCAGCACTGAGGCAGTTTCGGATTCAATTTAAATACAGTTTGCAAGCAGGAAGTACAAGGCATTACATGGGTTGCACAGATTGAATTGAGTATGACTATGTATTTCAATGAACACACAGAAAAATTGTCAGAATTTGATTTAAAGGGAAAAACCCGCAAATGATTTTTTTTTTTTCCAAAATATTTTCAGGATAACCACACAGTAAGTGTGGGATGAGGACGTCCCGCATCTTTAGGCAGAGTATTACCTACCGCCTCCAGGGGTACTGGGAATGGACTCTACTGCTCCAGTGGGTTTGCTGGGAATGGTTCTCCTATTAGGAGCTCTCCCACTTCCTCTGCTGGCTGCGCTCTGAGAAACAGCTCCTGATTACTGAGAAAGCTTACAGCTTCAGGAGCCAAATTCCTCAGTCGTGGTTCTGCACATGCAGCTCTAGGATTCTCTCATCTGCCTGCAAAGCTCACTTTTCATCAGTGATAGTGGTTCTCGGCCAGCGGGGTGCTCCCCCACTCCACTCTGGCAGTGTCCAGAGACACTGTGCATTTGGACCCTGGAGTAGGGGTGGGGGTGGCGCCGGGATCCCATAAGCAGAGGGCAGAGCTGCTGCTGAACATCCTCTAGAACAGCAGCAGCGCTTCTGTCGAGAACCCGGGTCTGTGGCGTCACTCACACCCAACCTCAGGTCTGTCTTCCAGTAACAACCGTAAAGAGAATTCTGGCAAGAGTCTGATTCATCTAGCACATTGTTCTCAATATTTACCTGAAAGGGATATAGGATGTGTCTCCAAAGATTAATATTCCATATGCTTCTTCCGGAGTTCTCCCCAAATATATAACCTGTATTTAAAAAGAGAAGAGAAAAATGCAATTTACCTGTAAATACAGAATGCTGTCACTGTAAAATCAGCTTCATACGATCAGTGGAGCTGGGGTCTCTGTTTTCCCCAGCACCCTGAGCCACCAGCACCTACCGGGTTTAAGATAACTCTTCCTACACAAGCCTCTGGGATATTAAATAACTGTGGGTTAGACTTGGAACACAAGTTCAATTTGAAGAATGTAATTTTTTCCTGTGGGGAAAACCTAAATTCCTAGTGATGAACTTTTTAAAAACTGTAATTTCAAAATCTCATTATTAAATGACTGTATCTAAATATAAGGCATGATGGAAGGAAATTTATAGATCGAGGCTAAATATATTTATATAGCCATCAAAGAAATATTTGCTAGCCATTTATAATTTTCTTTTACGTCTACTCATCTTCCTGATTCAAAAGTCCTTCCCAAGTGAAATTACTCTAAGTGTGTCAGTTACGAAAAACTTCCATAAATCATTTCCAGGTTAACATAAATTCTCAGAAAAATAAGTGCCAAACCAATGTATTTAATAAATTCTCAGAAAAATAAATAGCAAACCAATGTATTTTCTTAATTTATCACTACGCTCCTAGCAATTCATCTTCTACACTGTTCCCAAATTCTTTTGGTGTATTTTCAGGAGAAGCCACCTACACAGAATGCCCACTCGAATTCCACAGAGCTGTCTGGAACCAGGAGACAACAAATGACGATTGAGAGACATTTAACAGCCCCAAGAGTCAGCTCCCAGGACCATCTGCAAGAATCCAACCTCCTGCAATTTCCACCCTGGCCAAGCCGCTCCCGCAGCAGACACCAGAGTGTGGTTAAGAGCGCTGCAGTGAGGACATGGTGGGGACCACAGAGCGTGGCTTCCGAGGACAGAGCACAAGGACACCTCATCCCTCAGTGAGGACCCTTCCCCGCCCTCCCTGCAGTGCGGGGTGCTCATTCACGCTGCCTGCGTGCTGAGTACCAAAGCTTTCCTGCCACACAGCACTGACTTGCTGGTGAGCTGTGCCACCTTGGAGGGGACCCTCCAGGTGGAGAAGTGCGACCTGGGAGAGATCCAGACCTAGAGCCCCCCAAGTGAAGCCCCTCCCAGACACCTGAGCAGGCAGCCTGAGAGGGGGACGACTCTGCGGGGAGCAGGTCTGCACTCCAGCACGTCCTGGTGAGCCCTGCTCCTCTTTCTGAAAGATTGAGAAATCTCTCCGAGGGAACACATAGCAATTCCCTGGAAAGAATGATCTACTGTGGTGGATCCCTGACAACTCGGTAGTATTTCTCAAAGTCATGGTACGAAGCTTTTTTTTCTGAATAAAACCATAGCCAGCCAGGTGTGGTGGAACATGCCTGTAGTCCTAGCTACTCAGGAAGCCGAGGGAGTGGGGGTCACTTGTACCTAGGAGTTCAGAGCTTTCTAGGCAACACAGTAAGACCCCATTTCTCCTTTATTAAAAAAATGTTGGAGGGGGTGCGGGTCAGCATGGCAGAATCTGACTACATATTTCAGGCTGGCTTTGAACTCATTATATAGCCACGGCTGGCCTCAAACTCACAGCACTCCGCCTGCCTCAGCCTCATGAGTGCTGGGATTACAGGAGGGCACCACCAACCTGGTCATGCCCCTGCTTGCCCAGATTACTTCTGGCCCTGGGGTAAAAACCTATGTCTCAACACCAAGAAATGCTCAACTAGTGGGAGACAGGTGTCATGAGGGACTGAACCAAGTTTAGCATTTGATCCAGACTTCAAATAATTCAAATAATAATTCAGTTAGACATGTTTCATATTTCTATTCTTATACCCAATGACTTGAAGCTTCAGCTACATACAGGGTCGGCAACTGTCTAAAATCCAAACATTACACCGGCCACCCCACACCAGTTAAGAGCAACCAAGGGCATTTAAATCCCAACCACAAACCCAGTCGCCTGAGAAACCAATAAACTATTTTCAAATATTCTTTGTGGAAAAATGTCACAATGTTTATAGCATTTAAAATTCTTGTAACTATTTTCACATGTCAGCCAGTGACATAGTCTTTCCTATGCCAAGAGTTTGATTGATCTTTAAAAAACAACAACAAAATCACCCTCCAGATTAACACAGAATGTTAAAGATCAATACAAGTTCATCATCAGGCGCCAGAACGAAAAAGGTCAACAGGGTAAAAAATAAAACAGCATGAACAATTTTACATTTCAAAAAAAGGAAAGTAACTTTCACAGCTCCTACACAAAAACTGGAAAGAAAAAAATCGCAAAAGACTTTTTAAAAATAATCAAACAGTCTTACATTTTACTGGTTTTAACTTTTCTAACTATTTTTATTTACATATACATATAGTAGGTTGGCACAATAATCTTAAATGCAGACAAAAGGACACTGGAAAGCTGGAATAGCAAACCTATCCATCAGCACACACGGCTGATAGCTACAGCTGCCTGGCCGCTGTTTGCCTGCTTTCACCAACACCAGGGGAGGAAGAGTACTCAGGCAACCGCTGATTCACCCTCTGCCTATTTTTAAAATAATAATAATAATATTAAGTGAACTGTTTTAGAGATGGGGACATATTCAAAGACAAACCACAAGTCTTGATTTTCAGAAATGAGCACACTCTTAATGGTGATGCGGTGAGGGGGCTGCGGCCATTTACCAACGCTGTATGAGGTCCATAAACTGGCAGCTACACTGTCCAAACCGCAGTGTGAACTGCTCATCCAAGATCCTTTGGCTTCCAAGATCCATCAGTATCCCCAATACTGATGGAGGAGGTGCCTGATCAGGCTGTATTTACAGACGAGAAAACAAAGCTATCTGAAAACAAGGACTGACACAGGAAGGGAGTCAAAATTCTAGCCAGCTTAACCAGATCCTAAAAGTAGGCAGAAGGCTACTTCTCTTCTGTTCCTTCCCTGAAAGAGTCAAGGGCAGCCGATGAAAGGTCAGTCCAGCCCACTGGGGTAAGAAAGGAAAATAAATCTGAGCAGCTCTGCTGAGAGAACAGCTGCCTCCTCCCGGGCCCAGTCTGACTGCAGGCCCCGCTGCTATTTGCAGGGGCCTGGCCGCTGTTTGCCTGCCTTTTCAGCAACACCCTGGGGCAGGGTCCTGAGGTACTGAGGCAGCACTGGTCAGCCCTCCAGTGTACCCTGCGGGAGGCTGGATTGGAACTGAACTCTGACCCACAGCCTCCCTGCCCCAAGTATCCCCACCTCCCACACCTGGCTTGGTCCCTTCCCCTAGCAGCCAGCCTAAAACCTAGCAGTGACTAACTATCCTGATGATTAAATCATTTAAAAACTGGACCACAGGTTCAGAAGATCACTGTTCAATAATAAACGAAATCCCTGAGCTCTTACAACTGTTGAAGCAATCTCAAACTCAAGGCAATTTAGGATTCTACTCACAGACTGCTGAGGTAATACATTCTTAGAACTTAATTAGTATCATAATTATTCACATTAAGTGTTTACAAGGTCAATCGTGTGCTAAAGGATATTAAAAAGCTGCTTGAAATTTTTTTAAGGTGGTAAATTTGGACCAGGGAACCTACATGCTGCCACAATTAGCTCCATCAAAATAGTCTACTAAACACTACAGGAAGCAGGATTTGCAAGCCACATACCAACAGTTCGCTTGTGTCATGCATATCACATTCAGAATAATTTGTATTTATTTTGCACACACAAAAAAATTAGGAACCCAGGTTAAATACCCAGACACAACTCTGAAGAGCTGAATACTGTGTCCCCAGGAAAACAAAGTACTGTAACCATTAAATGCAACCAATGTCAAAAACCAGTACCATCAAATGGTAACTGTGCTATCCATCAATCTACCTATCTACCTACCCAGCTATCATTGCTTTCTTTTAAGGGGAAAGGTTTGTTCAGCTCACAGTTTGTGCAGGTTTCTTATTGGCTGGCTCCAAGGCAGGGAGGCACATGGCAAAAAGGCAGCAGTTCAGGGTGACAGAAGACAGCAAAAGTAAGAAGAGAGTGAGAGAGAATATTTTCTATTATTATTTGAAAGTATTAAAGAGTAGTAGGAAGGAGCTGGGCTTGGTGGCTCACGCCTATAATCCTAGCACTTGGGAGGCTGAGGCAGGAAGACTGATGCCAGTTAAAGGCCAGCCTGGGCTTCACAGTGAGACCATCTCAAAAACACAAAAATACAACTGCCAAAAGGGAAAAAGAACCAGGGAGAAAGGAATTAGATTCAGTGAATATTTAATTTGTACCAGACCCTAAAATAAAATTCAATGCCAGCTCAGTCTGAAACGAAACCAGTCAACCCCATCCCCTGTATAACAGCCTCTTTCAAATAATTTCTTACCCTTTCCTCCTCCTTTTCTGGGGGAGGGGTGGGTGCCGAGGGTAAAACCAGGGCTCTGCACGTCAACAGGCTGTGTATTAACAAAACCAGCTCCATTACAGAATGTACTATACAAGCTTTTCAAAGACAAAAGGACAACTATTTCTAAAACAAATTACTATATCTTAATAGTTTTGGGAAGCTGTTTACTAAAGTAAGTTCTTACGATTGATACGCTGTATTTGTTTTTTAAAAAATCTTGATTAAGTCAATGCTGTTCTTCATTGTGATGACTGTCATAACAACAGTAAAAGCTCTTTCTACCATAATTTGTCAACACAAATGCAGTGTGTGTGTGCACCGTGAGCTTGTGAGCTCGGCTGACCAAACCTTCACACAGTGATTGTGTAGAGACCTCAGGGACTGGTTCCAGAACCATCCCCCAGACTAAAATCCCGTGTAGGAAAGGGCGCGGTATTTGCATTCAGCCTACACACATCCACCAGTATAATTTACATCATCTCTAAACTACTTACAATGCGACACAATGCAAAAGCCATGTAAATAATTATCCTGCATTGTTTAGAGAATAATGAAAAGGAAAGGAAGTCTATACACATGCTCAGAACAGATGCAATTAAGTGTTTTCCATCTGTAGTTGGCTGAGCACATGAATGTGGGGCCCTCGGATCTAGAAAGACAACTACTGTGACTCATTTTTTAAACCCGCTCATAAACAATGTCCATTAGTGAGCAAATTCTCAGCATCCCTAATGCTAATGAGATACTGAAAAAGGAAAACTGTTGCACATTTTCAAATATTGAGCAAATGTGCACAAAACCCTTGTTTAGATGATTTCACAACAACTTATAAAATCCTTAGTTTTTAGCTACTATACCAAAGCTACTTTGAAAACACAATTAAAGGGAAATGACCCATCTGTTCTCTTCAGTAGGTAATTTTGTTTCAGGGTAACAAAAGAGCCCAACCCTACGAAGGAAAGCTCACCTTCCACGCCTTCCATGAAAGAAAGTCAGACAATAAGAAAGGGATGCAAGAAACGATTGGGAAAACATTATATTAAAACCCTAGAAAAACTGTAGCCAGGCATCATGTGACGGGGACACTGACTGAGAAATGCATCTCGGATGACTTCGTCCTTATGCAAAGGTCACATGGTGAACAAACGCAGAGATAGTCACAGCATCACTCCGAGTTGAATCCCAAGGGACCACAGGACTTTCCAGCTCCGCATGGGCTTGGCATCATCATGCAGGATGTGACTGGAGTGTGAACGGCTGGTTAAAACCCGAGTGAATGGTTGACAGGCGACTGCACCCACACAGAGTATCAGCACTGTGTTGAACTGTTTCGGTCAGACAAGAGAAAACAAGAGCCAGGGATACGGCTCGGAGGCGTGGTGCCTGCCTGGCAAGCATAAGCTCCTGCGTTCGATTGCCCACACAAAAAAAAAGGGAAAAGGAAGAAGAAAACCACATCCTGAAGATCTGATGGTAAGCGCCTAACCCAGTGGCCCTTTTGTTTCCTTGCAAGAGGTGACATTTACTACTAAAGGCAAAGCCTTCAGATAAAACCCTCAGAGGGTCAAGTTACTTCTGTGGCGTTTAAGTGCACTCCAAGGGAAAAAAGCCACAGGAACTCAAAAGTGGGACATCTGGGCTGGCCTCTTCAACAAATCAGTGATCCAAAAGGGAGTGTTAAGAGTAACAGAGAGCCGGGGATCTAGCTCAGTGGCTCAGCGCCTGCCTGGCAAGCACAAGGTCTTGAGTTTGATTCCTGGTACCAAAAAGAAAAAGTAAGAGAGCTCAGAGGCACAACCTCCTCGGCCTGTGGTCTTGTGCTAGACAGCTTGGGTATTGTGGACCAACTGGGAAAACATGAGTATAACCCTCAGTCTAAAAATTGTCTTACCTACTTTTCTCATTGCTCAAACACAACACTTGGCTTTCAAAGGCAGAAAGGTTTATTTCAGCGCAGTGTGTGGAAGTTTCGGGCAAAGCCGGGCAGGCAGAGGGTAGCAAGCAGTAACTAACATAACGGAGGTGGCCCCAGCAGCAGCAGCAGCAGTTGCTGGCCTCTCCCTCTCTCTCTGCCACACTACCCACCTTTAGGTGGTGCCACCCACTCCAGGGTGGGAGTTCCTTAACCCCCACACCCCAGCAGCGCACCTTCATCCTACTGACACACTCTAGATCCAGCCGCCTCCAAAAACTTCCGCCTATGACTGGGGAGGTTTTGAGGGGACATCTAGACACCAGCCGTAACAAAGACAAAATACACACTAAAGTGAAAGAACAAGTTCTAACTTTTTAAAAAGCAGGGACAGAGCTATTGGTACACATCACACGCACGCGCACATACATGTGTGCACGTACTACTTCCATAAATACGAGCTTTTAAAAGAATTTCCAGGGTACAATACAGGTTTTGTGTGTGATATTTTTTTACAAGATGACAAAATAAAAACTCAAAATTTTTATTTTTAAAATGCTCCTTTAGTCATGAATTTATGTTTCCACTTAAAAGTTTTAGCTTTAGTTAGGGCGGGGGTTTAGCTCAGCGGCTCAAGCACCTGCTGGGCAAGCGAGAGGTCCTGAGTTCTATCCTCAGTACCAAAAAACAAAACAAAACAATGCTTGACCTTTACTTTGAAGTGGCATGGTTAAGTAGCACCACCCCCAAATCTGGCTACAATCACCCCTGCACCAAGTAACAGAGCAGCATCATTTCCTAAAGCATGGCGTACACCCTTTTATTAAAGAAAAACACTGATCTTTTAAAGTCCCTCACTCTTTTCCCAGGGGGAGAAAACACTTTTTTCTTGACTCTGATCTGTTATGAGATTCCAGGATTCAGACAGCTACAGTGGTCAAGTCATTTATGAGCCATAAGCAAGAATTTTAGAAGGTGGGGGCAGCATGACAGAGCCTGGTAGCAAGTTAAAGGGGAGAAAAAACTTAGCTAAAACCCTCCAAAACCAAGCTTTAAGTTTTATTATTATTGGTGCTTTAAATCTAGGTGAGTAACTGTCACTCTTCCAGTGGGATGGGAGTGTGACAAGTATCCCAGACGCCAGACAAATAAGATGAGGGGAGAAGCTTCCTCGGCCCACAGGGGTCTCCTGTTCTAAGCATGATGATGGTCAACTCGGGAAAAACCGCAGCTGCAGGGGACCTCACGGGTCAACCCCCACCTTTGATACTGGGAATCTAACTCAGGACTTTAGGTTTGCCAGGCAGCTGCTTATGCCACTGAGCTATATCCCCCAGCCCTTTTGGGATCACTTTGATGCAACGTAAAATTTGACCATAAAAAGGAAGTCAGGGGCTGAGGCAGTACAACTTGGTGAGTGTGTTCAACCCCCAGCACCACGTAAGAAGCAAACAAACAAACAAACAGAAAACCACCAAAGGGTCTTTTGATATGACTTAACCAATAAATGAAATTCTCCCAAAAAAAAAAAAAAAAAAAGATGTAGTATCTACAGGTACAAACCCTCTATGATGAATGTGATCATTATGCAAGAAAAAGAGTACTAATAAAAAAAAAATGGGAAAAAATTTAGAAAGAAAGAAACAAGATCATTCAATCCTGTGTAGACAGCCAGTGTCCCAAAGTGTACTTCCAATGGGGAATCAAACCCACACGGTGTGTTACCCACCCTCACCCACGTCCACACTCATCCTCTCCAGATGTGCTCTCAGGATCAGAGATGACCTCGCCACACTTACCATGTAGCATCCAATAAGGAAAGCAGCGTTGGCTTGTTTTCTTTGATCACAGCCAGTAAAATGAATAATTTTCTTCCTCATCATTGTAATGGACTGCATAAAAATAAAGAGTTGTTAGTATTTTTTTAAGTTTTTAGAGATTTTATTTTGTGATAAAGACCAGTGAGCAATCTCACAACAGATAAGCATTCACATTCACAAAAGCTTTGAAAAGAGCAATGTTGATACTGCAAAATACTGGGTACCTTCCCATGAGGACATTCTGAAATTAGAATGCATATAAAATGCAAGAGGGAGAAGGGGTTGTGACATAAACAGTTATATCATTTTTTCCTATTTTAAACAAGGTCTCACTATGCAGTTCAGGCTGGCCTTGAGCTCACTTTGTAGCCCAGGCTGGTCTGGAACTAGCAACGAACCTCCTCCTGCCTCAGCCTCCCAAATGCTGGGGTCACAGGCGTGTGCCACCATGCCCAGCTCAACAGATAATACATCCTGAAAGACAGATGCCTGGGTCATTTCCCAGAGTTGCAGAGGGGCTGTGTTCACAGTGACCAGGGTCTGAAGCCCTCCGTGAGATGCCAGCTCGGTTCTCCCAGGAACTGTAAGCCTCAGCCTCCTCATCTCCACATCTAAATCCTCTAAATCCAGTGATGGGAAAGGAAAGGTCGGTGGCTCGGAGCTCAGAGCCTACAACTGCTTCTGCCACTCGCAGGTGACACAAGAGGCTGGAAACCGAGACGGGAGAAACCTTTTCTTTCCTGATCGCTTTGTAAGTTGTCTACTCCAAAAACATGACATAACGCAGAGGTACCCAGGTGTGAGGGTGCACATCTGTAATCCCAGCACTCTGGGGAGATGAACCCAGCCTGGGGAACTGGGCAACTTAGTGAGACCCTGTCTCAAAATTGTAATAAAGAAGGGTTAGGGATGTAGCTCACCAGGAAGGCCCTGGGTTTAACCCCTAGCACTGCAAAATGGAGGAGGAAGGGATGGTGGGAAGGACTGCAGAGGCAGACATGTTTTACTCCGGATGGATGATCAACAAGTTGCTCTAGTAAATTATTTAAAAAAAAAAAAAAAAGATATATTATTGTTGACCCAAAGGATCAAAGTCCACAGGTTGCTGAGGTGGGGGTGGGACTCTTTCAGCTTTAAAGCAAAGGAAAAAGGTCACAGAGAGGAATTTATTTTCAGCTTTCCAGCCCTGTGGGAAACAAGAGACCAGGAGCTGCTGCTAAGAAATGGAAAAAGCGGGTGGGCACTGTTCTGCCAAGCTGCAAATCTTTATATTGGAAGAAGGAAAAATCTCCACCTCTGTATAAATTTGGAGTGAATATGGTTTGAATGGTTTGATGAGCAAGGGGGGGAAAAATCTGCCTTACTTGAAAAGTTTGCATTAAGGTAAACTAAAATTCTAAATACAAATGAATTTTATTTCATTGTATAATGGTCTGATAGGTGATCCACTGAATATATTTTGTTTTTAAAAGTACCTGCTCCCAAATGCAGTATTGCCTCCTCCAGTTTATAACTGTATCTGTAGATGCCAGTGATCAGTGTGCAAAACATGTTTACCAGGCTTGACCAGTAAGTCAAAATAAAAATAAAAATAAATCAAGATAATGGGGTCACTTCAAACTAACAAAAATGCCCTTTTCTAACTTCCAAGGACAACAGCCTTTAGGGATATGCTGATGGTGTGTCTTTCTTACTCCCTGATCATAGATTTAGGGGTCAAAGTTAAAAGTGACAGTGCCAAGGGAATCTCAAGATAGGTGGAAGCAGGGTCCAGGTCCATCCTCCTCTGCAGCTGGTGGGCCCTGCCGTAGCAGAAACAAGGAGAAAGAGCAAGGGATACAGCAAGGGAAAAGTTTCTCATTTAGTTTTACTTCCATTCAGTCAGACAGTATGATGTTTGCTGAACCAACCAATCTCCATTCTGACTTTAGGTTTTTTTTTTTTTTTAATCGGTACCAGAGATCGAACTCATGACCACGTGCTTGCAAAGCAGGCACTTATGCTGCTGAGCTAAATCCCCAGCCCTTGACTTTTAGGTATTTAAGCATCACCAACCCACCCACAATCAAGTAACATAAAAACTCTAGAAAACAAATACACATGGCCAGGCGTGGTGCACACCTGTAACCCCAGCACTTGGGAGGCTGAAGCAGGATTGTTAGGAGTTCTAGACCAGCCTGAGATACAGAGTGAGCTCAAGGCCAGCCTGAACTGCATAATGAGACCTTGTCTTAAAAACAGTGACAACAACAAAAATGCACACACTACTTTGTAACACACACACACACACCCTAAACATCACTGCAGTAAAAAAACAAAACAAAAAAACCCCCCAGACTTCCATTGTGTTTTCAAGATATCCTAAAAAAGTCATTTCAGCAAGAACCTATTTTGTTAAAAGAATGTTTAGGTAACCTTTTTAAAAAAGATAGGCCTTCCTTTCACCCCCAAATTGAGCTAACAGTAATTACTACTGTCAAATCTGAAGTAAGAAAGACTTTACCTTTAGTTTCTTATTTATCTTGCAACAGTATCTGTAAACCATTGCCAGATTGAGTGGTCCAAAATCTGCGTAGAAGCTTTAAAATTGAAAAACAGAAATATGTATATTCCAGATATTCTCTATATAAATGCCTTGTTTGGGTCTATGAGATTAAGTAAATGGCAAGAAAGCATTCACCAAACCTGACTGATAGGGGTCATATAGTTCAAAGGTACTGACTTAGTACAACAAATATTCTGGTACCCACACCTATTTCTACAAGCACCAAATGGACGGTGGCTCTGGCTTGGTTTTCAATCCCCAGCACCCCTGGAAAACAAACCCAAAAATGCACCAAGTGCTGCACCCTAAACCTAATCTCAACTAATATGAAAATAGCTTTCAAATTAAGAAATCTCGTCTTCCCCGTAATTTCCCACTGGCAACGCCTGTAGTTTACTTACCCCATGTTTGTAGCACACTGCAGTTTATAAACCACTGAATATAAATATCTAAACTGTTAAAACAGTAAAGTCCTCTGCGGTGCGCTCATCTATAATCCCAGCTACTGGGGGGCGGGGGGGTGTCTGAGGCCTGCCCAGCACCTGCAGCCTAGAAACTGTCAGAAAATACAGCTTAAGAGGGTTAAGGGTGGCGCAGCGGTGGGGCCCTGGACTGGCACGCTGGAGGTCCCTTGTTCAACACCCCCAAACAACAAAAAAGGTAGGAAAGTTAGTTTATCTTCGTCCCACTTCCCCTGTCTGTTCTATTACCACAGATTTTAAAAAATTCCTTCAATAACCAAGCAAGCAACCAACCAACCGAATTATAATTTTCCGGAGCTACCCTATTTGTAAAGGTATCTTTACAGTTACTAACAATCTTTAAAAAGCAATACTTACTTCTCATACTCAAGCTCATTATCTATGCTGAAATAATGTTCATTTGATGCACTCTTTGGTCTGCTGTAGAGAATGGCAAAACAAAGGCGATCTGAAATGGAAAAACGGCAATGTTCCTTCCTTGAGTTATTAATTTAAAAAGTTTCCTACAGCATGACGCGACTAACTCTTCAAATACAGTCGAAGTTTTATTTTTTTCCACGCAAGTTTCAAATGGTAGGCATGACAATAGGCAATTTCAAAATATTCTGACTCCTGCGGTGGAGTTATAAGCAGTGAGTGTTCTACCAGGAGAAATTGTCTTGAGCAGTAAGTTTCAACAGGGTCGGGTGACATCTCATGTAGTGATATGGCTGGACTTGTTTGTTTGTTTTTGGAGACGTGTCTCCCCAGCAGCGCGGGCTGCCCTGCACTCACTGCGAAGCCCAGGCCAGCCTGGAACTCAGCGACCCTCCTCCTCCCCGGGCCTCCCAGACTCAGGCCTCACGCCAGGCACAGGACTAGGTTTCTAGGTTTCGGAGGAGGCGGGCCCTCATCCTACAATGCGAGCTGAACCCTTCCGACTAAGAAATTTCAGAAGAGCAGTCTGTCTGATGACGGCGAGCCATCCACCTTCCAACTAGCTTCCTGATGAAGTTGTTTTGTTTCTTTTTTTAAGAATGCTTTCAAAACTGCTTCAAAATTAGTTTGCAGCCACAGAACACAACAAACCAAACCATATGTTTTCCCAACTGTTTCGAGGATGCCCAGTTTCTGTTTAACTCGAGTTTCCTGCACTTCGCCCGGGCGAGGGCGGTCGTCCCTGCATCTCCCGGGGCAGCGCCCCCCACACCAGGTCAGGCTGCAGGGGGCCCCCGCGTGCAGCGCTCCCCACCTCGGCCTGGTGGGGTTCCCGGCGTGTGGGTCACCAGGGAGGGCAGCCGGGTGCCGGGCTCCTCCCTCCTCCCCATCCCCATCCCCGTCCGCGGCGGCCGCACTCACCCGGGATCACCTCGGTCACTCGCGTACCCCCGTGCACCCCCGGCTGGGGATCCCGGCGCATCGCGGACACCCGGAGCGCGGACCCGGAGTGAGGGTCGCCCCCGCCCGCCTGCTGCTCCCTGGCTGCGCTGCTGTCCCCGCGGGGAGACGGCCGGGCGCCGCAGGCCTCCCCAAAGGGGCGTCGCGGTCACGCGCGATGGGGCGGGCGCAGGGCAGGGCGCGGACCACGGCCGGCCCTCACCGCCAGCGGGCGCCCTGCGCACCCCCGGCCGGCCCGGTCACGGGCGCACTTTACACCGCCATCCCTGGAGGGGAGACGGCAAGCTGGGCGGCAGCGCTCGGCGGCACAGCGCCTGCCTGGCAAGCGCGAGGTCCTGAGTTCGACTCCCCGTACCAAAAAAAAAAAAAGTAAGATTGTCGGCACAGTAACTGCAAGTGCATCTAACACCCTGCTGGGAAGGCAGCCCCGCCACCCCCGCGGCTTCCTTCCACGGGAGCGCTCACCTTGATAATCCACGGAAAAGCTTCCTGAGGCTTTCCAGAAAGCCAAAGCACGGCGGCGGCGGCGGCGGCGGCAGCTGCGCTGTACCCGGGATGACGCACTGCGCCCACTCTCCAACTTACTCTCCCAAGCCCACCGGACTTCAAACGCTACTTCCTTAATACCTCCCCCGGGGCTCTTCCAAGACAATCGACAGACAATCGGCCGCTCCACTGATACACATTTTCAAATGCCTTTCAGCCAAGAAACACGAATTGAAGCAGAAGATAAATGGAAAGTACCTTAAATTCATCCCAAGATGATGCCCAGCTCCAATTCTATGTTACTGTAAAAATAATAAATGCACATTTATTTGAACAATTAGCTATTTTCCCCCTACAGTGACAAATAAAGAGTCCAGGAACACATTGAGTTGTACCACCATTTATACGCGTGAATTTAAAACATACACATAGCCAGATTACAGGTGGCGCATACCTGTAATCCCAGCACTTGAGAGGCTGAGGCAGGAGTATGGCTGAAAGTTCAAGACCAGCCTGGGCTACACAGTGAGCTCAAGGCCAGCCTGAACCGTACAGTGAGACCCTGACTCAAAAAGACAATTAAAATGAAATAAAACCTACACATACAGGCCGGACTGCATGAGTTAACTCTACCGCAAGTCTCTGCAGACACAAGAGGCTGGTAGGCGGTGACAGCGTCACCTTTACAGAGAAAAACTGTCTGGAATACAGGAATACAGGAAACTAAGGTATGAGATCTCCCAAGACAACCTGTGAAGATGTGTGCCCTTACAGAGTTTCTGAATTCTCTACCATGTATGGCTTATTCAAAATAACATTTTCAAAATAAACCTGCACCATAACCATTTTTCCCAAAGCTGATTCTTCATCAGGCAACCTAGCAAATATCCACCTTGCACATGCTTCAGCTGAGCGGTGGCTGGAAACTTCTCCCGGTTTCCCACCATTCTAGGCTTTGTTCTCCTTGGTCTGTGATAGTGCTGGGGAGGGACAGGTCTCTACCCTTGGAGCTATCCCATGATCCCTTCCAGGGTGTCCCTGCCCATCCTTTTATTACTCAAAGCCTTCTGACTCTGCTTTGGTACAGAGGTAAACAATCCTATTCCCTGGGATGGGGACAGCCTCGTTTTGTGAGAGGCTATGTGGTAGAACCGCCTAGGTTGGTGTGTCAAGCACTGGACCATTGTGAAAGCCAGTTCAAAGGCCACATACTACTGCCCTAGAGTGTTGTTGTTTTTTTTTTTTAAACTGCATTTTAAACTAGGAAAACAGTGAGTCAGATGTGGGAAGTCCAAGTCCAAAGCTTAAACTCAATTTCATAAGCGCTGGACACAACCTGGGTGACTCTGCTTGAATGCAGAACAACTGCTTCAGCATTAGTTAAACAAAAGCCTGTCTCCCTGTACTGGTTCATACAGAGCGGCTATGCTGTTCCTTTCTCCCTTCAGTTGGCTCGAAGTGATGCAAACAGGGCTGGCTGAGGTACTGATGTGTAATCCTTGAAGACGGCGACAGTTTCCCGTCTCCTCTCCTTGCATGTGTTCCCTGTGAAGGTTGAGCCCAGTGGGATGGCAGAGCCACATAGTTCCCTCCAGATAAGTCAGCTTGGTTTGAGTCACAAGATAAGAGGCTATGATTTCCCAGGGCACAAAAAGTTTACCTGCCAGAAACTGAAGCAGCAGCCTCCTAAACCATTCAGGTGGTGGGGCTGCTGATGTGGGTGGAGAGGCTCCAGGGCAATGCAGTCACCCACTCACCCTTGCTGCTGGCAAACAGGACACTGGCCGCTTGTGGAAGTCGGTTCCACTTGCCTGCAGCTTGAATGTGCAAACAGAAACCCAGCCCAGGCATTTCCACCTTTATCTGTTTATGCGCCCTGTATTTTGCTTCCCAAGGGACTAGTCAAGGACCAAGGTGAGGACGAGAAGAGTCCCATCTGGGGGGGCCTGGCCACCCCCTCAGTGACCCAAAGCTGCTGCTCCTCCCTACTCACCAGTATTTCGCGAATATTTTATAAATGATTTGTAAAGGGAGATTTTAAAGATTTTGTTTTTGTACTACTGTGGTATCTTTACACTAGAACTGTAAGGACAGGAGCATTTCTTCCCATATTTTTAAAATCATTTAATGGATGATCAGCACCTGGGGAAATGAAGATTCTGGCTACTGGTACATTATTTTAGAGAACTCACTGTTTCTTTTTAAAACAAACACACATCTCATGACTTAGTAATTCCACTGCCAGGTTCCCATACAACACAAATTGACACACATATGCACCAAGAAAGGTACAAAAATGTTCACAGAATTGTGATTTCTAACAACAACAGCAACAAAAAAACAAGGCTATGCAGATTTCTACAGCAAAATGACAACCTGGAATGCTTTCATTCAAGGGCCTAGTTATTACAAAGCCAGGAAAACAAGCACCTGGGGACCACACACAGTATCAGGATGAACCACAGGTACAGTTTGGTTAAAGCAGTCAGAAACAACATGGAATCACAGGGTAGTGTGATTTTACTGATACAGTTTCTAAAACTCGACCTCTGGCAATGAACTCAGAGCAGTGTGTACTCTGGGAGAGGTCAGTAAGCAGGAGAGGACTGGGCAACTTACAAAATGTCCCTGGGCTGCACACCTGGGTCAATATATATGATTACATGTAGCTATATGTATGTATTATAAAACAAGTAACTCCAGTTATGCACTGGCAGGGGTGGCCCACACCTGTGATCCCAAGTGCTGTTTGGCCTCCCAAGTGTTTGGAATTGAGTTCAAGGCCAACCTTGGCTACAACAGGAAGCTCACGGCCAGCATGGACTATATTAACTATATAGTGAGATCCTGTCTCAAAACAAAAAACGAAAACAAAATTGCAAGTTATGTTACACTCATATACATGTAAGAGTAATAAGTATATATATGTTTCCCACCAGCCTGGCTTCTGAGAGTAGCAGCTTTTATCTAAGCAGTGATAGAGAAGCATCTAGAGCAACACGTGAAAACCTTTTTATACCTCCCAGGATGACTGTGATAGGAGTGGACATTGGGGTGGCACACAGTTTATCCTAACCAACGCACAGTTTAAGACTCCGACACAGGGCTAGGTGTGCAGCAAGTAGCCAACAGCAGACCCTTGGTTCAACTTGCAGTGTGCACGCATGTGCACACACAAACACAAAATACTTGGGCACAAGACGCAAAGACTAAACTGCAAAAAAGGGGGAGGGGTTGGTAAAGTTGGGCGAGGGCTGGCGATGTGGCTCAGTGGCAAAGCTCTTGCTTTGCGTGCACAAGGCCCTGGATTTGATCCTCAGCACCATGGGAAGAAAAAAAAAGTCCAGTGGGGTAGATCTGGGTGGGGACAGGTGCTGTAATTGGTACTGTTAATAAGCAGGAAGTCCCATTCTAGAAGGGGCTCAGCAGCTTCTCTGTCATGCCTCTGAAAGTCTTAACTCAGGGTCAGCCAGAACTACACAGTGCGAGACACCCTGTCTCAAACAAAAACAGAAGAAAATGACAACAACAAAAAATACTGAATGCCAAAGTTTTGGGGTTTTGTTTTTTAAGGTAAGATCTCACAATGCAGTTCAGGCTTGCCTTGAACTCTTGGCAATCCTCCTGCCTCAGCTTCCTGAGTGCAAGTGTTATAGGCATGTGCCAGCACACCCAACTAAAAAAATTTTTTATTGGTAAAATTAGTGGCTTGTTAGTGAACAAAATGACTTTTATAGATGAGGCTTCATTGATGACATCTGTGGTGGCCAATATACTACATACTGTCAAAATACAGATGCTCAAAAGGGAGGGGCGGGGATTTAGCTCAGTGGCATAAGCGTCTGCAAGAGGCTCTGCTGTTTTGGGGACGCATCACAATTCGGTGCCACTAGTCACATTAATAAGTAATTTTTCTTCAAAAAAAAATCAGGGAGATTTATGAAGTATTATCATTCCAATTTAACTGTAGTGGTCTCTACTACACACACTCATGACATGGAGTAATATGTATTAAATTTTTGAAAACTGAAACCAGGGCAAAAAGACTTGATATTTCACAGAAGAAGGTAAGAGAAATAGCCTGTAACCCTAGCACTTGGGAGGCTGAGGCCAGAGGATCATTGCAAGTTTGAGACCAGCCTGGGTTACAAAGTGTGCTTGGGACCAGCCAGAACTGCACAGCAAGACCTTGTCTCAAAAAAAAGAGAGAGAAGGGAGAGAGAGAATGGCCTATAAGCACAAGAAAAAAAGCATTCCACAGCAGGGATATGCAAATTACAACAGCACAATGAAAACAGCACTTCACTAACATCAGAATGACAAGGCCCAGGGCTGGAGAAGACCAGTTAATTGGAACCCTCTTACATTGCTAATGCGGGCGGAACGGGGCAATCAGACTCAAAAAAGGTGGAGCCCTCTAGCACTGCTGCATGGGAAAACACCCAGGAAGTTCCTCAAAACACCGGAAATGGGCCTGTGGGATATGGAAATGTGACTTTATGCCTGCAATCTGCAATTGGTCTGAGGAATTTAGGAAGACCCAGTCTCAAAATAAAAAGTAAAATGGGCTGGAATGCTCTGTATCTGTAGATACCTATCGATATACATATACATAGTTATATAGAGACATATCGCTCAGTGCAAAGGCCCTGTGTTCAATCCTAATCCTTCCACACAAACAAAATGCAGCAACTGAATTACCACATGACCCAGCAACCCCACTCGCGGGTTCATATCTGAAGGCAACATAATCAGTGCACCGCAGAGACATCTACACTTGTATGTTTACTGAGCACTCTTAACAGCCAAGACTGGGACTCCTCCTATGTTTCCAGCTTTGGGGGTGTGGACAGAGGAAACACTGTATGTATGCACGATGGAATATTACTCAGCCATGAAAATGACATCCTGTCATTTGCAGCAACCTGAATGAAGTGCTCTGTGAAGCATTTTTCTTTTTCTTTTCTTTCTTTTCTTTTTTTTTTGCAGTACCAGGGATTGAACTCATGACCTCGCGCTTGTTAGGCAGGTGTTTATGCCACTGAGCTAAATCCTTGGCCCATGAAGCATTTTTCTGGCACAAAAAACTGATTTCAAAGGACAGACCACAGGAGAATGGCTACTGGAGCCCACAAAGGGGTCATGGGTGGTTCATGAAGAAAGGTGGCTAAGGGCACAGGCTGTCCTTGCATGCAAAGAATAACCTGAGATACTTTATAGCACAGCAGAATCACCATGGTTGACAACAAATTGCTATTTCAAAGTAGCTAACAGACGATGTTCAATGTTCTCGTCACAAAGAAATGATGAATGTCTGAGAAGAAGTTAGGGCATCTAATCATTACACATTTGATAGCTGCACTAAAATGTCACCCTGTACCTTGTAAATCTGCACAATGACTGTGTCCATTAAAAACAGAAATACAATTTTTAAAAGACACTGTAAAGTTTAGCATTTATGCTTTGTTTTGTTTTTGAGACAAGGTCTTGCTATGTAGTTCAGGCTGGCTTTGAGCTCACTATCCATCTCACGCTGACCTTGAACATGTGGCAATCCTCCTGCCTCAGCCTCTGAAGTGCTAGGTTTACAGAGGTACATTACCAGGCCTGACTAAGTTTAGCTTCTTTTTGTCTTTTGAGACAGGTTTCACTATAAACCTGTTTTGTCAACTTTGTAGCTGAGGCTGGCCTCTAACTCAGTGATCCTCCTGCCTCAGCCTCCAGAGTGCTGGGATTACAGGTATGCACCACCACACCAGATTAAATTTAGCATTAAAAAAAAAACAAACTCCATCACAAATATTCTCCCTAGGGCCCATCTCTTTTGCCCCTAAGTAGAAACCTAAGAGAAATTACATGATCTATCTGCCAGGGAGTTAGCTCAGTGGCATAAGCACCTGCCTGGCAAGCATAAGGCTGTGAGTTCGATTTCCCAGTACTAACAAAACAAAACAAAAAAAGTGCATATATCTACGAAAAGACTTGCTTTACAAGCCAGGTGGGGTGGTGCACGCCTGTAATCCCAGCACTCAGGAGGCTGAGGCAGGATTGCTGTGAGTTTGAGGCCAACCTGGACTATACAACAGGACCTTGACTCAAAGTAGATAAATAAAAAATAAATAAGCAAACATGCAGGCATTCTGTTTAGGACGATTCACAACCAAAATTTCCTTTTAGGGGAGAATAGAAGGGTTTGAGACAGGATTTCACAAGCAATTCTTCATTCAGTCTAAAAGTCACTCTGGTATTTGCCAGGCACACTTGCTAGTTTAAGATGCAAGTACAGCCACTTGTGTCACACATCCTTGTAACCCTAGCTACTCAGGAGGCTGAGGCAGGAAGATGTTCCAGTCTAGCCTGGGCAACTTAGCAAGACACTGTCTTAAAAAACTAAAAAGAGCTTGGGTTATAGCTCAATAGTAAAGTCCCCTGGGTAGGATTCTCAGTCCACCTGCCCAGCCCCACCCCCACCAGGCCGCTAAAATAAAAGTTCCAAGTAAAACAGTCTCCGAAATGAGCCTTGATCTCCAGGAACCCAGTACAATACAGGAGAGAACACACAAAAACACAAGATTGAGATGAGTCTGCAATCTGGGGGGCACCACCCAAAGGCAACAGCCTGGGTGGAGTAAAAGGGAAAGTGAGGCTGGCTGCTCCCTGCTGCTGCTGGTGGGCCACCTGCCTGTACTGCCTGTAACTGTTTCTCCTGTGCCAGGGTCCGCTCATGCTGCCCTCCCTACTTGGGAGCCAGCAAACCGTGTGGACGGAAACCTCTGCAAACTCCAAGCTAAAACAAACCTTTCCTTCTTTAAACAATTAAAAAAAAAAAACGATTAAGACGATTAGACTGCAGGGCTGGACTGGGGGTCGACCTAAGTGTAGCCCCTGCTTAGCATGTGCAAGACCCTGGGTTAGAACATCAATACCAAAAACAAAACAAACAAACCAAAAACCCAAGACTGGCCTGCAAGGAGAAACAGAAGTGAACCTGAGTTTTAAAACTGTTTTTATATTATGCTTGAAAATATACAAAACTCAGTATCAACAACTTTTTAAGTGTATGCAACAGTACAAATCATATGCACACTGTTGTCGAATAGGTCTCTACAACTTTTTCATCTTACTAAACTGGTACCAAATTCGCTGCCAGGGAACTCCCCCTTCCTCCTTCCCTAAGCCAGGCAGTGATCACTGTGCTACTTTCTGTGTCATGGAGCCTGATGGGTTTAGATGCCCATGTGTAGGGGGAATCACACGGCTGTGGTCTTTTTGTGACTGGCTTACCTCCTCTAATATTAAGCCTCAAGGTGGATCCACATTGCATGATACAGTAAGATTTCCTTCACATTTCCCTCACCCTTCATCTCATCGATGCCTCTCGGCTAGTGTCAGAAAGTGCAGCAATGGACCTAAGTGTGCAAATACCTACGTGAGATCCCATTTTCAATACATGCACAGAAGTAGAACTGCAGGGTCACATGGTTCACTCTTTTTTGCTTGTTTTGTTTTCAGTGCTACGACTGAATCTAAGGTTTTCCCAGCGGGCTGCATTTCCGGCCCTTTCAAAATGTATTTTGACTCAAGGTCTTGGGAAGTGGCTAAATTGCCCAGGTTGGGCGCAAACCTATGAGATCTCCCTGCCTCTGCCTCTCACTGGGATTACACGGAGTAATTCTATCTTTAATTTTCTGAAGAACTTCCATAGTATTTCCCATGTTGATTACGATACTTTAAATTCCTACCAAGAGCTTCGTGGGTTCCTACTTCTCCTTACTGTCACCAGCGCCATACCCCGGGTTTGATTTTAGTTTTGGTAGTAATAGTTACCCTAGCAGGGGAAGGTTTAATTTGCATTTCCCAAATGATTAGCAAAGTTGAACATCTTTTCATATGCTTGTTGGTCATTTGTTTATGTTCTTTAGGAAAAATCTGTTCACATCTTGATAAAGTCCAACTTCAGTCTTTTGTGTGTAGATATCCAGTTTTCCTATTATCTTATTAACACAGGTCATTTGGCCAAATGTGAGGGTTTATTTCTGGTTCTCTATCCTGCCCTTGGTTTGTACATCCAGTACCATGTTGTTTTGATTACTGTAATTTTGTAATGTGGTTTGAATCAAAAGTGTGAGCCCTCTAGTTTTTGCTTCAAGTTTCAACTTTCACAAAATTGTTTGCCCTGTTCATTGTCCTTTACGTTTCCATATGAATTTAAGAGGTATTTTTTTTTCCCATTTCTACAAAAAATGTCATTAAGATTTTGTTCGACTGCGTTCAATCTGTGGATCACTTTGGGTCATAAGGACATTTAATTGATCCTGCTTTTCAGCCACGAGTACAGAAGCTCATTTACCAGAGTCTTTAATCTCTTTCAGCAACACAAAGCTGTAATAAATTTCCAAATGGTAACTCTGCTTCTCAAGCAAAGTTCTATAAAGTTCCTGAACCAAGAAATCTATACACTGTGCTAACTTACTCTACACACTAGAAAAACAAGGCTAAGCTAAATGATATTGTCTTATTTACAAGGGGCTAAGAGACAGTTTCAGTATCTCTTACTCTGTTGTAACCTCCAAACACCAAGCCGCTCTCACCTCCCAGCCCAGGGAGACATGCGGGAGACTGGTAAGTTGGGCCTTAGGGAATTCTGCAAGGCCTAGCATGGCTCTGGACCCGAAAAGGACCCGGGATCCCTCCAATACCGACTCCCGTGTTCTTCTTCCAAGCGAACTGAACTTCCTGCTTTGTGCTGGGTACTCCAGCATCTCGCCAATCAGTTGTCTATACGTCACTCTGCCCGCCCCTTCAAACTCCACCCCCTGTAAACCTAATAAAAGCCCAGCAGCTTGTCCGTCTCAGAGGGACCCTGCATTCTTCTACAGTCCTCCCGTGCCCGCACTAAAGGCCTTTTTCCTATTCTTCCTTTGTTTCTCTACCGCGCCAAAAAAACCTAACAGACAAAGAGAAATAACATTCAAATGTTTTCCCTAACAGTTCAATTAACTGTTTGGAAAATGGCTAATCAATGGAGTGTGATGGTGCACACCTGTAATCCCAGCACTTGGGTGCTTAGGCTAAGTAGTGAGTTCAAAGCCAATCTGGACTACAACAGTGAGGCCCTGCCTCAAAACACACACGCAAGGTTAATCTAGGGGTTGGGGATACAGCTCAGCAGCACAGCTGCCTGGCAGGTGCAAGGTCCTGAGTCCAATTGCCAGTACCAAAAACAAAACCAAAAGCAAAAGGCTAATCTAAAAAACTAGAAGGGGAAAAAAATCCTATTTTTATTACAACAAAGACTGAAAACAAAAGAATTTCAGTAAATAATGTGCAAGAGAGCTGTGAAATTTTTAGTTTTTAGTTGTTTTTTTCTTTTGGTACCAGGCAGACAGTTGCTTATGCTGTGCTTGCCAGACAGTTGCTTATGCTGCTGAGCTATATCCCCAGTTTTTGAGGGACCTAAAAGAGCAAAGACATGCTAGCTGTCTACACTAGAGGGCTCATCTTCATTCATGGTTTTTTTTTTCATCCTGGGTTTATTTCTAAAAGATTTTTGTTTGCACAAAGCACAAGTTGATCCTAAAGTTCATTTGGTAAAATCACTAAGAGGGGGACGGCAGGAGGTTGGAGGTCAGCTCAGTGGGGGGGGGGGGGGGAGCATTCTCCACATACACAAGGCCCTGATTTTCATCCAAAAAATAAAGAAAAAAAGATTGCTGAGGTGGTGGCGGGGACTTCTACAGAGGGATAAAGCCTACTGCCTACCAGACACTAAAATACATGAAAAAGCTGGGGATGTAGCTCAGTGGCACAAAATTCGATGTTCCTGACACCTGACAAACACACACACTGTAAGAGAAACCAGGGGGCTGGGGGATTTAGCTCAGCGTCATAAGCGCCTGCCTTGCAAGTGCGTGGTCGTGAGTTCGATCCTCGGTACTGATTAAAAAAAAAAGAAAGAAATAGGTCAGGCACATCCGGGATATAATATGTAATGATGAGGAGGAAGAAGCAGGCATCCGGGAGCCATCTGAAGACATCAATCAAGTGGTCCCATGACTTCACAGCAGAGGGTACTTTAAATGGGAAAAAAAAGTAAATTATTAAAAGGGAAACAAAATCCGTAACCGCTGGCAAGATAGAATGAATGACAGGATCACATTTGTGTTCCTTCCAGAAAAAATTTTTTTAAAAAGACTAAATACATGTTTTTCCAAGACTCTAGCTAGACTTCAAGCAATGCACAGCAGTGATTCCTGAGCCATGGGGAAAAATATGGTACTGTAGAGAGGGTACACTGAGGCAGAACCTGGCAGGCTCTCTCTGCACTGAGGAGATGGAGCTGTGACCACAGAAACCATGGGTAGCAGGAGTTTCAAGGGCGCAGTGTTGGAAGAGACATCTGCAAAGGGTCCAGTGTGGAGAGAGCCATCGGAGAGGGTCACAGCAAACAACTCGTGACAGGTGGCCAGGGGCTCCATTATGTAAAGACTCTTCACTCTGGGAGGCTGAGGCAGGATAGCAAACATGAGCTCAGCCTGGGTCACTTAGCAATGTAGCAAGACCCCATCTGTAACTAAAATACCTAGTGGTGTTCTGGTGACCTAGCTCAGTGCCAAGGCACTAGTTTAACACTCCCCCAACCAGGTGCTGCTCAGGAAGGTCTCGCCTTAACAAAACACTGACCCAGGTCAGAACTAATCCAGCTCACCCAAACCATAAACACAAGGCCTGAGAGCATCCAGTTGCTTCCAAGTAATTTAACTGTATCCCTAAACAAAGCTCAAGATGATTTATACACAAGGAAACATTTAGTATCCACTAAGGTACAACTTGGCATTGACTCAGAGATTGCCAGGCACACAGAGTCAGAAAAGCATTTTGACTCAGCACTTAAATAAACAATCTCAGCAGATCCAGCACTGATGCCCAAGGTAAACTTAGCAAAAACAAACAATCAGCAAAAGCGAAGGGATAGGGGCTGGGGATTTAGCTCATTGGCTTAAGCGCCTGTCTGGCAAGTGTGAGGTCGTAAGTTCGATCCCCGGTACAAAAAAAAAAAAAAAAAAAGCCACAGGACGTTCCTATACCTACATTCGGGTCTGTCTGCTGAGATTGGGGGATGAAGTGTCTGTCCAGAAACTGGGCCTGTGAGTACTCACAGCAGTGTTGGCCACAATCCCCTCCAAGTGGCCCTGAAAGGATGAGTCAGAATTAGCTGAAACCACGTGTGCCGGCCACAGACAGCTGCCGACCCTCTCCACCCCAGAAGGGGCCTCCAAGGCTGCTTCCTGTTTGAAATGACCAGCCTCTCGAGAGACTTACCAGGTCTGCTAAAGTGCAGTCATCCTGACAGTCCCTTTAGGGACCGACTCCCGCTGGGCTGGGTCAGACCAGCCCCCTTTCCCTCCAGGGTGTAGCTACCCAACAGGAAGCAGGCACCTCCCGGGGCCGCTGTGTGACCGGATCAGCAGGCTTCCTGCCAGAACGTCGTCGGCAAGTGCCCCTACCCCACCCGGGCACCAGCCCCTGGCTTTGTGGGCTTCTGCAGATGCCTCTTTGGGGTTATCCCCAGGGTCTTCCTGATCTGCAGCAAGTGACAACCTGCCAGTCCATAGATGAACCGATCAACAAATCGTGAAATACTCTTCGGCAGTAACAAGGAAACCAGGGCCGCATCCACTGTACACAATGACCGGCAAAAATATTTTGCTGCAAAAAGAAAGCAGTCAAGAGATCACCCAGAGTCAGGTTGGGTTTCTGTGAAATCTCCCAACAGAAAGTCTGCCATGACAGAAAGATGAGTGGCTGCTTGAGGCGGGCTGGCAGGCGCCAGGAGTGCAGTTCAGTAACTGCTCCTGGGTACAAGGCCTTGGGGGGAAACCTACAATCACATTATGATAAAAGGTACAATTATGCAAATACTACTTTAAAAAAAAACTGTAAGAGGATTTAAAACCTTAAAGCTCATATTTAAATACTACAAAAAACATACTTTTAAAAACTATGAAAACTGCACACACCTATAATCCTAGCACTTGGGAGGCTGAGGCAGGAGGATGGATTCAAGTTTGAGGCCTGCCTGGGGTACACAAAAATTAAATAGAGATCTTGTCTCAATAAAACTAAAGGGCTGGGGAAACAGCTTAGTGTAAACGACCTGGGTATAATCCACAGTAGCCTTACAGGGAAAAAAAAAAAAAAGAAAAAGTCAATTGAGAATTCAATACACTCTTTCAAAAATGAGCATAATGAAAACATTTTTAGAGACTCAAAGGTACAAGTGTTTCTCACTAGCAGACCTGCTCTGTGAACGACTGTAAAAGGACATCCTTCAGCTAGGAAAGGAAATCTGGATCTCCACAAAAGGATAAAGGGCACTAGAAATGTTAACTACAAATGATAAACATAGGTAAGATTTATCATTATTTAAATTCCTTTAAATCAAGGAAAGTAATTTTTGGGTGTATCACTGTATTGGATATGTGATATATGTGAAAGTAAAATCCATGCAAACAACAACAGTGAGGCCAGGACAGGAAAAAAAAGGGGGAAAAAAAAATCTCTAAATCCTTAAACTTTATAGAGTACAACTATGACTCAATATCCAGAAGCTGTAAGAAAAAGATGAGCATATTCAGCTACAGGGCAAAAAACATCCCTACCACAAGCAGAAGCAAAGCAGACATCAAATAAAGAAATATACTTGTGATTCAACACATATGATTTTCCTAATACTGAAAAAGCCTAATGCATAAAAATTGGAAATAGCCAATTTACACTCAGAAAAATGATTAAGATACAGCCAGTTTCAGAAAGTCAATCATTACCCATAGGAGATACATGAATGAAAACTAGAGTATGAATTTTCATCTATCCAGTTGGTAAAAATCTAAGTTTAGTAATGTAGTGTGTTGAATTTATAAAGAAATAAATTCTCTCAAACTGGATACGGTACACAGGCTTGTAATTCCAGCACTCAGAAAGCTGAGGCAGGAAGACTGTCAGGAGTTCAAGGTCAGCCTGAGCTACATACTGAGAGCCAGCCTGTCTGGAGACAAAGTAATGACACACACTACTTCTGGTCACACAGATTGCACCGATGGGACTGTGGGCCCACTCTACTCACCTGAACCCAGGCAACCCCAGAGCCAACTCACCTCCCTTCCACCCACCCCACCCCACCCCCGCTTTTATGGTACTGGGGATCAAACTCAGGACCTCAGGCTCGGCAGGCAGGCACTTATGCCACTGAGCTAAATCCCTGCCCCTCCTCCTCCCCCTTTCTTAAGGCCCACTACCCAGGAACAGAGAGATAAGAAAAAAAGATCCAAACAAAAAGAAAAATCCCTGGAATATTCCAGAAAGCCCCAAACCAAGACTACACACGCACACATGTGGTACCTGCCGATGTGATGGGCAATCACCTTCTTTCACTTGGAGTTAAAGGTTCTGCATCTCATACATCCAGTTATAACACTGAACTATGGGAAAGGACATGCAGGGCAGATACAGCTGACCGGACGCAGCACCCTGCCAATCATTCTCCTGAAGACCAGCACCAACATTTTAAATTCTTTGGGGGAGGGGGCAGGTACTGGGACTCACACTCAGGACCTTATGCTTGCCAGGCAGGTGGTCTGCCACTGAGCTAAATCCCTGGCTACATTTTAAATTCTTAAACCCGACAGGTTAGACTGCCAGCGCGCCTGTTTTCCACCCACTCTGAGCAGACCTGTACCTAAGTGCACTTCCGTACCCTTTGCCACCTCTCCTTACCATCATGTGCCACCTGCAGTTCTTCCTTCCCTACACACAAGAACCTACAAACTCATCTGGGACCCCATCACTCACAAGAAAAGTAGGACTATTGGTATAACATCCTTCAAAATTAACAACACAGGCATGTACCTCAAACTACAAGTGCCCCTAGGACTCAGGCCCTTATCTCCTTTATGTATGTGTAATGATGTATGTACCAGGTTACTCGGCAATTATTTTTACAGACAGCTGCAGATTGAAAGCAATCTAAGTGAAAATCAATAAGGGCTTGATTAAAGATCTTATGTATGTTATAAAGCGAAATATGATCCCATTAAAATGAAGAAATGCTCAATGAAGTTGAAAGCTCTCCAAGATATATCATAGTCCATCGATTCTAATATGTACGTATCTTCCCATTTGAACAATTCTGAAATCTTATGATTAGTGACCCACAATTGTAACTAGAAACACGTTTCCTTCCTTCAGAGTACTTAAAATCACAGTTGTACACTGCTGTATTTTAGAGTCAATATCAGATGAGAACAGCAAGTGCAGGATCATGTACAATCAATATGCTACCTTAAAAAACATCCTATCAGCCAGGCATGGTGGCAAACACCTGCATAACAGAACCCTGTCTTAGACCAAACAAAACAAAACAAAAAACAAGCCACTTTATAGTTCAAGTAGTACACTTAATGCAATGACTACTAACAACAACAAAAAAAGGATGAATGAAAAATCTGAGGAATACAAGAAGTTAGTTAATAGTTCATATCCAATATTGTCTTCTTAGTCATGAAAAATGAACTATGGTAATACAAGATGTTAAAGGTGGGGCTGGGTGTGGTACACAGCCCTGTAGACCCAGCACTTCGGAGGCTGAGGCAGGATGCCAGTTTGAGGCCAGCTTGGACTACATAGTGAGTTCAAGGCCAGCTTGAACTGCCTACTGAGACTTTGTCTCACAACTCCCACCCAAAAAAAATAAAATGCAAACCGTGCTGCACACCTACAACCACAGCTACTCCCAAAGCTGAGGCATGGAGATTACAAGTTCAAGGCCTCCCTGGGCAACACAGCGAGATCTTATTTCAAAAAACAGGCCTAGAAATGTAACTCAGTGCCAAGGCACTGGGTGCAATACCCGCTGCCCCAATTTTTAAATTCTAGAGGGAAAGATGAACAACTAAAATCTGTAGAAGCTAGGAGTGCACAGAACTGAATGGATATGGGCAGAGAGGCCCAATGCAGGGTCTTCGCTTTGCACCTGTGTGGGGAAGTGTATGAATTTACCTATCCAAAACATCAGTATAAAAAATGACTCAGTGGTTTCTTAGGAGGCTGACAGGGGCTTACGGACACAGTGGGTGTTATACAGAGCCTGTATTTACAAACTCGAGCCTGTAGGAGGAATACATGACTTGACTAGGGAAGGCATCCAGGCTGCTCCCCTAAAATTCTCTACCCAGTTTTATGCAAGTGAATTTACATACTTCTTTCTCTGGAGAGGCTCCTCGGGAAACACTATACTTCTGGTACAATGGAATGAAAGATTCGGTTCTGCTAGTGAGTGCCGTGCAGCAGAACAGTAATGACCTAATGGTTATTTACACTCCTTATCTTGGGGATATAAAAACATTTGTCTATAGGGATAACGATGTGTGTAAATATCCACTGAGAAGCTGGAAAGCTGAACGTGGTAGTCATTAATGCTGCCCGCCAAGTATTTCTGGCTCCCTGCCTAACCGGCCCATTCCAGCCCCTTCCCTGCGGGCCGAGCCCATCTCATGAATGCTGGCCCCGGAGTTACAATCAAGGCCTTTATGCTCTGGGGTAGTGGGACTAGGAACACCGAGATCCCTGAGCAATTAAGGTAAGAAGAAGTCCCTGATGCCTCAACCCCCACCCGCCATCTCAAGAGAAACCAAAACCAGAATTAAAATTTGAAGCTCCTCCCATCTGGGAGGCTCTTGGTTTTGCCAGCATAACCAAGTCTAAACTAAACTGATCAATTTCCCACCCAACAGGATCGCTGATCATTTTTCCTCTTAACTCTCTAGTGCTGTTTTTAAAAAAGAAAATGAAGCTCAGGGTCACACAGGGCTGGGCCCAGATCTTAGCATCCGACGCTGACTGCAGAGGTTTTTAACATTCTGTCTCGGCCAAAGCAGCTTGAAGCCATCATGGTTAAGTCTCCCTGTCCCCTCCGGTTCCAATCCGGCCAGAGGCCGTGCAGAAAAGCAGGGTGTGGAAGACCAGGAATAACGGGCTGTCCCGGACCAGGCGCCTCCCTGCCCCGACTAGGCTGTGCTCACGTGCTGGGAGTTTAATTTCCTAGGTTACAGATAGAACTGATAGGTTTTTCTTGGCGTGACAGAGCAGTAAAGCAAAGAAAAAAGGCAAAAGGCGATTACTGTGGGTAAGGAAGGGCTCCGAGGCCAGACAGAAGCGGAGCGGGCCTTTATGCAGTTTCACAGGGGGTGGGGCCTGAAGGGGCGGGCAGAGTGACGTACTGACAGCTGATTGGGGAGACGCTGGCGCACGCGCAAAACGCCAGAAACCCAGTCGGAAGTTCATTTCAGGCTTGGAACAAGGCGGAAGTCAGTACTGCAGGCACATGCTGTTCTAGGGACCAGCGCTATGTTGAGCAGGCTCCATGCTGTTTTCTATGGACAGAACACACCAGCTCCTAGGAATTATGATTTGAGATGGCCCAGAAAGTCCCTATGATGGCATTAAAAGCTTAGTAAGGACAGAAAGAACTGGCACCCGGGCTCACTGAATGTGATGCCTTCCACCACTATGACCCAGCAAGGAGGCAGGCCCTCATCACATGCCAAATGGATGCCAACGCCGTGCTCTTGAATTTCCATGCATCCAGAACCACAAGCCAAATAAATTCTTCTTTATAAATCATCTGGTCCCAGGTATTCTGTTATAGCAGATAGTGGACTGGGGCACATATCTTAGCTCTGGACAGATGAAAGGTTAGTGAGAAAGATCAGTTCTAAAGTAGCAAAACAGAAAGCCAGGCAACAGCAATGTGTCTCAGTCTGTACTTCTTATTCTTGTATCTTTTGACTTGCGGGCATGCATTAACCATTCAAAATTAAATATACATTAAAGCCAAGTGTGGTGGCGCACATCTGTAATCCCAGCACTCAAGAGGCTGAGGCAGGAGGATTGCCTCAAGTTTGAGGACTGGGTATGTATCACAGTGGCAGAGTAACTGCATGCAGAAGGTCCTGGGCTCAACCCCCCCAGCACCATACTTAACACACATACACTTTCACACACACACACATACACACACACACATGCACAAGAAAGCCTTAGAAAGGTCCATGGGTGGACCAAGGATAAGTATGTCCTGAAGCCAGAATCGTGACTGCATCTCAAGTGAAGGGAAGGAGATCACCGACACTACTCATCCAAGTAAACTCACTGCTGGGTGACTCTCAAATAAGTAAAGGATTATTTGGGGTGGGGGTGCAGCTTAGTTGTACTGCAGCTCAGTGGTACCACACACACTTGCCCAACTCGTGAGGCCCATGGTTACGGGTTTAAGCCTCAGCACCAGGAAAAGAAAACCAAGAATAAAAGATTATTTTTTTTATTATGAATTTTACTGGTACTACTTTAGGGGTACATTTTTGCCACACATAATGATCATACTATCAAAGGGAGTGTGTACCTGTACATAATATATCTCAATTTTTCTCCTGTTTCCCTCCTTTCCCTTCAATCTTCTTCCTCTCTCCATTTACAAAACTTTGTTTCTACTGTTTTCCTTCCGTAAAGATTGATTTCTTTCTAATGCCTCCAAAGTCAAAGGCTTTCTCTCCCGGTCCTAGAGGAAGGGTTCAGCATGGTCACATTACACTGCATCTTTTCTGGGATTAGCAGTGTGAGTTATTTCTCCCTTGCACTAAGATTAAAATTATTCTTCCCACCAAAGGAGAAATGAAAAGGTATAGAGCACTGCTTTAGTAATGATGGGAAAGCAACTAAAAATAAACCTTGGGAAAACGGCACTTAGTTACACCCCATCCAGTAACCTGCGATTTCTCTCATTTCCCAGCCGTGCAATTCTTTGGGCAGCACAGCGCAGAGGATAAACTCCGGGGCATGAAGCAGTGGGTGCAGTGATCCCGAGCCAGTCCCCTAAGTGCCGAGCACTTGTCCTCCCACCTCGTTGGAAACACAGGGCCCCTCGGTGCTGGACTTCACCCACACGTATCCTCCGCTTAGCTGGACGCAAGACGATCCACGTTCACCCAGTCGGAACCTGCCACCGCCGAAACTCTTTGGGATGCTGATGACACAACGGCCCTTCAAGCCTACTAGCAGCGGTGATGTTTGTAAAGTGGTTCATGAAAATCAAACCGCTTCCAAGTTCTTAATTGCATCCTGGTTTTTATTGTTTCCTTAAATACTTCCTTGAAAGCAGCCTTCTCAAGCTGGCCCTTTGAGCATCCAACTCAGCGCTCTCCTACTGGTTCTAACACACCCACCTGGCACATGACTGCCTTTGGTCAACATCAGCTGTCCCAAGGGGACCCACACCTGACCCTCAGTGCTAAGGACATAGCACAGTGTCAGAGCGTTGGTCTAGCATCCTCAGGTATCCTGGGTTCTGCAGGGCATGGTGGTACATGCCTGTAACCACAGCACTTGGGAGGCTGAGGCAGGAGGATCACTGCAAGTTCAAGACCAGCCTGGGCTACAAAGTGAGTTCAAGGACAGCCTGAACTGCATAGTGAGACTCTGTCTCAAAAAAACCAAAACAAAATCAAAGCCCTAGATTCCGCCCTAGAAACACAGGCATGCATGTGACAACTCTCTCTCTCTCTCTCCTACCAGGACAAAACGCAGTGACAATACCACACTGGACTAGAGTAATGGTTGAGAACCCACTAAGAATGTCATATTAGCTTCCAGAATAACACAAGTTTTTATTTTGGAAATTACCCAAACTGTCCCATTAAGGAAAAAATTCTTTAAGAGCTGTCATCACTCACTTCTAGCATAGATGGGAGGAAAAAAGAAAAGGGAAGGGAAGGAAAAAATGTAAAAAGAAAAGTGAGGACTCCTTTAGCACTCAGGCTGGAAGCAAGAGTATTCTGAATCTACAAATTTCAGCTCTAAAATGGCATTTGATCAAACAACCTGAACAACCCCTCATCCATAAAGGATGTCTGGAGGTATGTCTTCCTTTCCCTGCCCTCTCCAGGAAGAGACTTCATTAAGTACTTACTGCATTTCGAGGCGAAGCTGTGACTTTGTTCAGATTAGCATGCTTGCTTGTAGCCCCATAAAGGCACTGTGGATGGCTCTGGGGACACAGAAGAGACTGTATCTGGAGCTTGTCCCCACACTCAGCGGCACCCCACCCACCCCGCCTGCCACTGCAGGGCAGGTGCTGCTGGGCACAGCAGAGAGCAGGCTTGGGCTGCAGCACAGTGGGGAACGCTGGAGATGGGAGATTTATGTATTCCTGGGCAGTTCCTGCTAGTTCTAAGGGGACAACAGGAAAAGCTTTAAAACCCTGGCCAATATGCAGGAGATGGAGCTCAGGGGGTGCAGTGCTTGCCCAGTAGCCCTGAGGCCCAGTTCCATCACCGGCACCAACATCCCCCAGAAGCCTAGAACCCAGCTCAACCTCCTGTGCCAGGATCCCATTCAAGAGGCACTGATTTTTCAGAATATGTGCATGCACAAGTGTCTCTTTTTGAGATAAGGTCTTGCTTTGCAGTTCAGGCTGTCCTTGAGCTCACTTTGTGGCCCAGACTGGTCTCGAATTTGCAAGGATCCTCCTGCTTCCTGAGTGCTGGGATGACACACGTGCACCACCATGCCCAGCTTCAGAACTTGAGACATTTTACTCCGGAGCCCCTCTGCTCAATACGGGGCGGGGGAAGGGGAAGGACCCATGTGCTACTGTCACATCCCCTGCCAGAGACCTTGCAGTTAGGTCTGAAATCTCCACTGCAATGATAAGGCCATAAAATGCAGTCACACAGGTGTATCATGCTTGAGTCAGTACAGCTCAAAATTAGAATATATTAACGGTGGAGTTTGAACTCCAGAACAAGCTACATTAGGCAGCTACACTCAAAGCTTTTTGGCACCACGCTGTCAAAAAGGAAAGACACAAGTAATAAGAGGCTTCCATTTCATGTATGAGGAGCTTCTAACAAGCTATATAATGACAGTATTATAATAATACATTTCAAGAACAATTTTTGTTCATGTGTGTTTTGGAGACAGGTTCTAACTAGGTAGTTCAGGCTGGCCTTGAACTCACTATGTAGCCTGGCTGGCCTCAAACTTGTGGTGATACTCCTGCCTCAGCCTCCAGTACTGCCATTATAGGCATGTGCCTGCCACCACCACCGCAGCCACAGCCACCACAGCCACCACCACCGCCACCGCCACCATGCCCAGCTCTCTAACAGCAATTTGAGCACAGCTCACAAGTTAAGACCATTAATTTAAATTCTGTTCTACATTCATGTCAAAGCACTTGTTCCTCAGCACCCATAAAGAATGTGAAACCTGAAATGCTTTTTGGTTGAAGTCACGCATACCAAACCCAGTTCCTGAAATATTGAGCAATCTTAATCTAAGTGCCTTCAATTTCAGAAGGAATACTCAGTTTAAAAAACGTTATCTACATACACAATTACAGCAATCTTTATGTGCACATCTTTATACACATTTATGCGCTGTAATTACATCTTACCAGGAATAAACAAGAAATCTCATTTTAAACCACCTCCTCTGGGATACCCTGAGATTCAAATTAGCGATAAAAAATTAATTGCAATGCAGACCTTTCACTTTGGTTCTTAGTACAGACGGCTTTCGGTAAATCACTAACTAGATGGTTCACTCTGCATCAAAACAAACTTTTCCCTCGTTTCTTTCAAAGATCAAACCCGTGCATGAATGAACACAAGAGAAAAGAACAGAAGAAAGATTGTTTTTACCAAACACTGGGGGAAAAAAACTTTAACTTTGTGTTGGGATGTTCAGGTGACATTTCTAACATGAAATTCAAGCTGACATTTTCCAGGAAGGGAAGAAAACAATGCAGAATTGTTTCCTGAAGGCTTCCTCCCGGCCCCATCACCTCTCCATTGAGATGCTAAGCAGAGTCCATTCCTTCTGTTTGGGGGAAGGAGCAGGTGTAAACCTGACCGCCTCCCCCTCCACCCATCTCCTTCCTACCAGCTGACCCAATTCATCCTCAAGTAGTTGCTCAATAAATACTTGTTGAATAAATATATTAATTCCACTGTGCAATTTATACAACTGCGTATTCATGAATAAAATGCAGAGTGTGAGTCAGCTGAGATGGTCCCCAAAGGAAGGGCTGAGCAAGAATTCTGAGCGCACAGTGAAGTCACAGCTTTATGGATTGGGTATAAAACAATCAATGTTATAAATGGCCCAGCAGTGCCAAGAAGGTAATTTTACTTTCAAATGAGAACTTGAAGGAATAACAAGTACCATCCACGTCGGGAACAAGATGTTTTTCTTTTATGAAAAAGTACACTGCTGACAAAATTTTAACAGTAGAAAAGTGAGCTGCCCGGAGCAACTATTTTGAAGGTAACAATATGCAATATAACCACCATGGTTAAGTTCCTATCATCTTGTTTTGAAATTCTGTATCGCTATTTGTTGTTGTTGTCATTGTGCTTTTGTTGCTTTTTGATGGTTCCTTTGCTTCTTGATTTTAATACCAAGTACCTTAGGAAAGAAAGTTATGAAATATCCTCATATCTTTCCTTAAGAAATTAGAAATAAGACAATAAAAACCAAAAACAAATAGAAGCAAATAATAAAGATCAGAAAACACAATCCCTCAAAATGCCAACACCATTTTTCATGAAAGTTAACATTTTGATTTTTACATTTCTGTAGAAATACAAAAGACTCAAAATTGTCTAAACTTTGATAAAGGAACAAAATTAGAGCTCCACCCTCCCCAGTCCCACGGCTTATCACAAGGTTACACCGATCATGACCAAATGGCACTGATATCAAGATAGACAAACCACCAAGGTACCAATATGATAAGTCCCAAAATAGATACCTACATAACAGATGACTGATTTCTGGTAAAGATGCAAAAGCAATTAAGTGGAGAAAGGATTCTATGTTCAATAAATATACTGGAGCAACCGGATATCCACATGCAAAAAACCCAAACCTTACAGCACATCAAAAATGTTTTAAGACACCCAAAAGTCAGCTCAAAATGGCTCACAGTGGGTAGTTAAAGTGAAGGCAGGTGAGCCTGAGTCCTTGCTTTGGCTGAGGTCATTTTCTATGGGACAGAAAGACTGGGGCAAGGTGTAGGAGGGATAGCAGAACCTACAGAGGTGCTCAGTGAAGGGAGGCACTGACTCTGCTTCTGAACAGACCACGTGGGTGACGAAGGAGCCACTACGCTGCCTTTTCTTTAACTATCTTAACTATTTTTATATCCATATCCATATACATGTTTTTCAGCTTGTCACGCTAATGAAACAATATATTTACACATGCATGTCTCTATTTCACTAATAAGTATGTTCTCAAGGCACAAATTTACTTGTAAGTGTCCAGTTTATCATTCTTTATGGCTGAGTCTTATTCCATTGGATAGCAACACCACATCTTTTTTATCCATGCCTTAGTCGATGGGCATTTAGGTTGTTTCCAAGGTCTGGCTATTATAAACTGTGCTGCTATAAACACGAGTGCACATGTATCACCATGGTATATCTTCAGTTCTTTTGGGAAGATACCCAGAAGGGGAATAGCTGGGTGGAATGGGCCCTCCAATCCTAGTTTTCTGAGGAACCTCCACACTGATTTCCAAGTGGTTGCACCAGTCTACACTCCCACCAACAGCAGAGAAGGGTTCCTTCCCCCTCCCAGCCCTTCCAGCATTTGTTAGTGGTGGATTTCTTAACACTAGCCATTCTGTCTGGGGTGAGGTAGAATCTCAGTGTTGTTTTAATCAGCATCTCTCGAATGACCAGTGCTGTCAATACAACTTTTCGTATAAAGACAAATTTTAACTTCGCTCATGAACACATCAAAGGCACTTACACTGATATAAAACTGAACCTGTCAACTGCGACTGCACGTGACAAGGGAACAGCAGGGGACAGACCCAAGAATCACAACCAACATGGAATTCTGCAGTGCAAAACCACTAGGGAAAACTGCACAGCAGTCAAGGATCTGAAGACCTCTAGTAGAGCAGAATCCATGGGAAGCTATAGAAAAAGAGACAGAGACAGAGACAGAGAGAGAGAGAGAGAGAGAGAGGCAGAAAACTTTCCAATAAACCAGAATCCAGGTGAGATTGGCTCTTACTCCATTTCTTCTTTTTCATCCACCTGGATTCCTGCACCCACTCCCCTCCTCCATAAAGGCACCCCTTGCCAGAGGAGACCTCATGTCAGGAGGCTGAGGCAGGAGGATCACCATGAGCTTAAGGCCAACCTGGGCAACACAGTGAGTTCAAGCCAAGCCTCAACTACAGATACAGAGTGAGACGCTGTCTCTGAATTTTTTCTTTTTAACCAAGGAGACCCAGTTTTGAGATGTTCAGATGAACAAAATTTCCACATTTTTTATTTCTACTTACAGATTATTCTAGGGCAAAGGACCTTAAGCGATTTACCTAAGCGAAGAATATTCTGTAGCTAGGACGGGAAGGAGGGAAATAAAAAACCTGCTTATTAAAATTAACTTTTCTCGGTGCAGTAAAAACTAGGTTCAAAGATATAATTTACTTATAATAACTGAAGCCTCTGCCCTATACATTAAGTATTGGAAAAGGCCTCAGAAAAAGCAATGGACGTTACAAACAAACAGAAAGCCCTGCCTGCCAGGAGCGTGCAGCACCTGCATCAAATGTTGCTGTCCTGCATGGACGGACCTGGGCCGGGGAGACAGCTCAGCAGCAGAGCGCCTGCCTGACAAGCACAAGGTCTTGAGATGATTCCCAGTACAAAAAAGGGAGGGAGTGGGGATATAGTTCAGTGGCACAAGTGCCTTCCTAGCAAGCTCCAGGTAGTAAGTTTTATCAGGTACCAAAAAACCCAAACAAACAAACAAAAAAAAAAAAACAGGGACAAGACCAGGGCACAGTCACGCTTTAAATTCAACATACTGAAAAGGATGCCTTCTCTCCAGTAAAAACTCTCCCCTGTGGCCAGGCGGGCGGTGCACACGTCTAATTCCAGCCCTTGGGAGGCGGTGGCAGAGGATGACTCTGAGCTTGAGGCCACCATGGGCAAACACAGTGGGTTCAAGGCCAGACTAGTCCACTTTATAAAGACTCTCCTCTGTATGTTTGTTCTCTGTTCTCTACCTGTGGCTTCCTCTGAGCAGCTGCATCTTTAACCAGGGCTGACCCCCTCCACTTGGCTGCAATTCATACCAGGCAGCCTGCAAGCCCTGCAAGCCCTTCCGGAGAACGGAAAAGGCAGCAAGAAGGAACCGCAGCCCTGCCTCACTCCCCTCCATACGGTGAAGCCGGGCGAGCTCCCCAGGCGGCGCCAGGCTTGCACCGGGAGGGGGCGGCTGCCTCCGGCCACGCTGACTCTCGCAGCCCGGTGCAGCGACGCCGAGGGGGAAATGTGCGCTGCGGGCCGGAAAAAGCCTGGGCCCGCGGCGCATCCCGCTGCTGTCATCCCGGGAGCCGGGAGGATGCACAGCACACACATCCCCTTCAGCCCATTTTCATGGCCCATCTGAGCCAGAGGACCGTGGGGCTGCAAAAGGTCGCTGCTCTCACCGTGCTCGGTCAGCCCCGGGCAGGGACGGCTTCCCTCCCTGGGTTCCTGCCGACTGACCTCGCTGGCCTGGGCCTCCCTGAAGCAGCTCTGAGAAACTCTCGGCAAAGTCTGTCTGCCCCAAAGATCCCCCCACCTCAAGTCCCTAAGATTCCTCAGGACCTCCAGGGAAGCTCATTATGCACTCGTTGGGTGAATGACACATCTGGAAAAACTAGGGCTGTAATGTCATTCAATTTAGAAAACACAATGAGCTCTGCAGGACCTGAATTGCGTTTTTGTTTTGTTCATTTGTCCAGATTCTCTAAGTAATTATTCATCCCTTTGGGGCAGGGAAAATAGCTCAGCAGTGCCAGGTTTTGAGTTCTACTCCTGGTAGAAAAAAAAAAATTCATCCCTTTAAATTCAACTTTACACCCAGGCTGATGGTTCATCCGCATAAACCCAATACTCTGGGAGGCTGAGGCAGGAGGATTGCAAAGTCAAATACAGCCCTGGCAACGCAGTAACTTAAGACCCTGTCTCAACATAAAAAATTAAAAAAAAAAAGAGAGAGAGAAGGATACAGCTCAGTGTAAAGGTCTTGGGTTTCAATCCCCAGAACCAGAAACAAAAATTTATACTTTACAGGTACTAGGCTACTTGCATAAGTAGCACGGGACTAACTAGTAGATGTTGTATAAACCATATATGTGCAACTTTTTGAAGCAGCTTCATCTGCTGGGAGAGTACAAGTCACCAGCTCTCTAGGAGGCTAAGGCAGGAGGAGCCAAAGCTTAAGCCCAGCATGGGTAACTCCGCGATTTAGCGAAGACCTTGCCTCAAAAAGTAAAAAAAAAAAAGAACTAGGGACAAAGTGACATCTGAAGCCCCTATGTTGTCAGAAAGAAACCATCAGTTTGGACACCTCACTCATCCTCTGGGCCCTGGGGTTCTCATCAGGAAAAAGGAGAACTGTTTTATCTCTAGATGACCTTTTGACATTCTTTTGCTTAGTGGTTTGGGTGTTTTGTTTTGCTTTGTTTTTTAAACAGGGCCTCATTATGTACCTTCAAACTGGCCTTAAACTCAAAGCAATGCTCTTGCTTCAGCCTACTGAGTGCTGAGATCCTTGGCTTGAGGCACCACCGCCAGCTCAGAATTCTTTGAAACACACACACACACACACACACACACACACACACACACACACACACCTGTCCTATCAGATTTCCAAAGACTATCAGAATTTTTCAAGAAATGTCATTTGTCCTCACTCGTGTCTTCTTTTCATCTTAAAAATCCAGTTCGGTTGCAGTCCAGCTCTCCCTGGACTGACAGGAGGCCAGAAGTAGCTGGCAAAATGTGTCCCCCACTCAAGGCGTGGAGGAATTACAACCAGCACTGACTGAACCCCAGGCATTAACAGCGATCATCCCACTGCCCTCCAGCTCCCCGGAAGGCCCCCGAATAGGACTGACAGCAGGTAACCAATGCGAAGCCACAGCAGTGAAGGTAGGAAGAATTAACCAAGCATGGAAATCACAAAAACACAGGGGCCAGGAGTACAGCTCAGTGGCATGGCGCCTGCTTGGCAAGCTCGAGGTCCTGGGTTCAACTCCTGATTCCGGAAGGAAAACCCCCCCACAAATTTATATACATCGTACAGTAACTTAAATGTGCAGAAATAAGTTACAGGCAAAAAGGCAAATGCACTCTGCATACTTCAATGAGCTTCAACTCCTGGAACTCTAATCTAGCGCAACATGAAACTTGACAAAAAATAAATTTCTTTTTCTCCTTGATTCAGTAGCTCTATGAAACAGCGTTTCCTTTCTATCCAGAAAACTAAACTTTTATCACAGTGAACCATGAATGTGGATGAGTATTTTACACAGTAAGCATTCAATAAATGCTTCTTGCATTAATGAATAAATTTGCCCTGTCTAATGATGTCTGCTGTGAATTTTAAAGATCGTAAAAAGAGGAAGCAGTGGGCAGTGCTGTATCTGACTGATTGCACTTGGTAAAAATCCAACATACCATCAATTACCAGGGCTTTAAAACGACTATCTTGACCATGACTAGTTTCTCTAATAGATTTATTGTTACAAACACTACTTGAAAGCTGAATCATGGGGGCTGGGGATTTAGCTCAACAGCATAAGTGCCTGCCTTGCAAGCACGCGGTCATCAGTTTGATTCCCAGTACTGATAAAAAATAAATAAAAAGAAAGCTGAATCATGAAGCCAGGTGTGGTGGCACACTCCTGTAATCCCAGCATTCAGGAGACCGAGGCAAGAGGATCACTGCGAGTTGGTGGTCAGTCTCTGCTACATAGTGAGTGAGTTCAAGGTCAGCCTGAACTGCATAGCGAGAACCTGTCTCAAAACAACACAGAACCAAACCATTTAGCCACTTGGTGAGAACTATGAACAACCAGGCTGGTATGGAAAGGAAACCCCAATTAGAGTGAAAATCTTAAGCAATACTAAACATATACCAAAGGATCACAAAAAGAAAAATAGGTGTGAAACAACTACACACAGGAGACAGCCTGGGACCTACAGGAATTCAATTTATATCAAACAAACTGCTACGAAAATGTCCAGCGCCGAACCAGGCACAGTGCCATGCATCTGTAGTCCCAGCATCCTGAGAGGCAGAGGCAGGAAGGTGGCAAGTTTGAGCCCATTTTGGGATACACAGCAAAGCAATGAGATCCTGTCTCAAAATCAAGAGGGCTGAGCACATTAACAGTGTGACGGTCCTGGGCGCACTGTCCAATATCATCAAAAAATAAATAAATACAACAAAACATGGCGTTACCACGTGACTCAACTGAGAAAAAGACACGAGCAAAAATTCACAGCAGCATTATCCTTCACATCCTGGAGCCTAGTGATGAAAAGAATTCTATACGTACTCCTGCATGGTCACACGTGCAGTGTAGGCAGTCACATAACACTGAGGCCTCTGCAGCCACTTTAGATAGGGACTAGCAAACCCTCAGAACCCCACTTACTTATTACTAACAAAATAAATCATGATTCAGCCACAGAACATAATAATACCCTGCAGCCAGTGAGAAAAAGCGTTTCAGGGATGGCGCAGATTTCTAGAAACTTAGAACATGCATAGAAAATCGAAGGAGAAAAAATGACCTAAAAGGGAAACAGTATTTATACAAGGACTGATCAACAAAAGTGTTTAAACCTGAAAAATGTGTTACACTGAAAGGCACATGGGTCCCGGGATATACAGCTCAGCAGCCTAAGCGCCTGCCCAGCAAGGGCAAGGTCCTGAATTCTGATACCATTAAAAAAAGCAAAAGGCACACAGCCCTCAGCCCGGCTCTAGGAACTCCCTCTTACTTTGAATACTCTCATCCCATCATTCTTGCCACTTGCTGCAGTAGTTCTGGAAATCTTTTCATGTCTTTACAAGCTCATAATGAAAAAAATTAAGGGATCAATGGTTTTGAGGAAAACAAGTTGGGAAGGCAGGACCAGTGGTCTATTGCTAAGCACAAGGCCTCAAAGCCTTCTCCACAAGAGTAATAAAAGCCAAAAGTAATCTGAACCCTACAGCCAGAGTTACTTTGCTCTGTATATTATCTCCCCAAAACTGATGCGTTTTAATGTCATTTTTCCAAGTAACCAAGACTATCACTGAAGGATACCACTGAACGTTACCTGGAGTAATCCCCGGAGAAACTGACCACAACCCTTGGTCATTCAGAGCTGAGTATCTTGGGACTGGTACCTTCAACTACCTGCCCTTGTAACCTAACAGCATTTTGATGTTATATTAATTTAAAATGAACCTTGGTTTCCAGACAGCCCATCAACCTGAAATACACTTCCTGCTGCACTTCTATATTTGTCTAAACACTTGCTTAATTAATGTTCTCACCTTCAGCCTAACTGGCTTATCAAAGGTTAGGGGCAGGGGCGGGAAACTTGTTTATGAAAACCCCACAAGTAGCCAGGCGTGACAGTGCGCGCCTGTAATCCCGGCATTCTGGGAGACTGAGGCGGGGGATCCCAAATGCAAACACAGGCTGGCCAACTTAGTGAGAACCTCTCAAGAGAAAATGAAAAAAACAAGAGGGCAAAAAAGAAAAGAAATGAAAATGAAAATGAAATCACGCCGAGGTTGCCAGGATCCCAGCACACAGCGAATCCCCTGATCTCGGCAGCCGGTCGAGCGGTTCCACCGCGCACCCGCGCACACCGAACGCTCCGCCGATGCCCTCGCGCCGGCTCGCGTCCCTCCCGGCAGACCCGCTGCTGCACACCCGGGCTTCCTCGATCTCCTCGGCGGCAGGACTCGCGCACCCGGGCACCGCCACCACAGGCTGCCGTCCCGCGAGCTCGGCCGGCCCGTCTTCCCCAAAGTGACAACTCTGGGCGGGCGGCACGCGGGCGGGCTGGGGCGGACGCCTCCGACGCGACACCCCCGCGCCTTGGGAAGCACCCGAGAGCGGGCCGGGGCCCCGGGGGCGGGGAGGTGTCGGCGCGGCGGCAGGGGGCGGAATGGCCGGGGATCGGTCCGGGGGACCTCGCAGCGCGCCGCCCGCAGGAGCCGGCCGGGCCCGCGCCTGGGAAGGTGACCCCGGCGGCCGGGGGGAGGGGGCTCACCGGTGACGTCCAGGTACAGGTCCTCGCGGGGCTCCGCGCGGCGGCTCCTCTTCCCCGCGCGCGCGGCCGCCGAGCAGCGCAGCGAGCAGGGGGGCGCGGCCCATCCCGGCCGCCGCTCGCCCTTCCGCTTCATGGAGGCGGCCGCGGCGCGTCAGGGTGCCGCCACCATGGCCCGCGCTGGCCCCGCACACGCAAGACGACGACGCCCCCGCCCCCAAGGCCGCGGGCGCCGCTGCTGCGGGCTGAGCCGCGCAGACCAGCTCCACGCGTAGCGGAGCCCGGGACCCCAGGACAAGGCTCCGCGGCGCTTCATTCACAAAAAAGGCCCGCGGCCCTCCCCGGGGCCCGCCGCCCGGCGCCGCTGATTGGCCTACACTGTGTGACGTCACGGGCACGGGGCCTCGCCACAGGCAGGTACGCAGTGACGCCATAAAGAAATCGGAACGCCTCGGCCAATCCGCGGCGAGGTGTGCAGGCGACCCCCCCCCCGGCCGACCCCACCCCCGTCTCCCGGGAGACCACCCAGACCCTGGGTTCCCAACTTCCTTCTACATCTGCGAGCTCTGCCCGCGGTGCTCTGCAAAGGTCCTGCCAAGTTGGGTTCTCCGTGGTATTCGCGCTAAGCGAGAGACTCTCCAGGGCTGTCGGCGTGTGAAGAGCACTGGCTGGTGGGATCGCGAAACCGTACAGACAGAAGCAGAGCTGATCTCAGATTTTAGCACAGCGCAAATCTGCTGCGCCCGGTTCCCCAACCTGCAGACCGACGCACAGGGATCTGGAAGGTGCCGCTAGAGGCCCTCACCTCCCGTCCAGCTCCCCCTTAACTCTGCGATCTCATGCACCGGTGCTGTGTGCAGCTAGGACGTCCGCGGGTGTGATTGTACCAACGGGCACGTCTAGTCCTGGAAGTTGAAGTCTTAGGAAGTGTATGCCTTTCTTTTTGTACTGGGTTAAAGTAATATCTGATCTTTCTGGAATTTTAACCACCACACTGTCATTCTGAAGAGGCTTTAAACAGATCCCATGGTAGCGTCTAAAAGGGTTAGAAGATTGCAAAGGCAATCTTTAGGGTGCGTGTTCCCAAATCTGCAAGATGGTCCCAGTTTTCACCGGCACTTCAACGCCTTGCGCTGCAGTCCCGGGATTCCCTCCAGCCTTTGGGAGAGGAGAAATTTGAGTCCCTCCCTTAGGAAGCCTATCGCAAATGCAAATCTTCCTGACTTCCTTGGGGAGGGGCAGTTTGACTTCTATTGTTGTAGTCTTTCTCCTTAAACGCCGCTGAATGTGTCTGGAGCGGGCAGCCGCCTCGCTCCCTCAGCCCGGAACTACGAATCACAATTCCCAGAGGGCGTTTGCTTAAATTTGCGACCATACTGTGTTCGTTTTCGATCTTCCCTTGTTTCCCTGAAGGAGGTCAGGGAAGGCCTCAAATTAAAAACTGCCTGTGAGTCTATAGGGGCAGCAAAACACTGGGAAACTTGGAATGTGTGAGGGAGCTGTGTAGATGCAACTCAATCAGCAGAAACCTTGGGTCATAAGTGCTGTGACCCAAAGGAGGCCCTTCTTGCTGCTTAGCGAGGCTACACAGCACCCTAGAGCTACAAAAATACAAGTATCCTGGGACATTCTGTTTTTTGAGAATGACTTGCTTAAATGTCACCCTTTAAGTGCCAGGTTCACTAACACCATGTTCTATCATCTTTAAATAGTGTTTGGAATGTGCTGGGGATTTAACTTAGTGGCATAAGTGCCTGCCTGGCAAATGCAAGGTTGTGAGTTTGATCTCCAGTACCAAAAAAAGAAAAAAAAATAGTGTTTGGACTGGGAATTCTAACAAAACCCATGATTTATAAAAGAAAAATTCATACATAATAATATCATTAAGCATTTTTATATTGCTAGGTGTGGTGGTACATGCCTGTAATCCTAGCATTCGCGAGGCTGAGACAGGAGAATCATGTAAGTTAGAGGCCAGCCTAGGCCACATAGGGAGTTTAAGGCCAGCCTGAATTACAGAGTGGGGACTCTGTCTCAAAAACAAACAAAACCAAACATTTTTTTTTCATATTTTGCAAATGTATAGTTTACAGTTTTCTTCAAGTAATGTCATTAAGAAACAAGGTAAATATTTATACTTTGTAATTATGCAGCATATCTTCCTTTTTTGGAAACAAATTCCACATGCTAAGTATACATATTAAAGTTTTATTTGATTTTGGCTTGGTTTTGGTTTTTTTTGAGCTAGGTCTTGCTATGTAGTTCAGGCTGACCTTGAATTCACTGTAAGCCCAGACTGGCCTGGAATTCACATTGATCTCCTTGTCTCAGCCTTCTGAGTACCCGGATTACAGGTGTGTACCATCACACTCGGCCTTCATGTTACAGTTTTAAACCTTCTTTATACTTTGTTTTTAGGTCACTTTTCAATAGTGGCAGAAAAGTGCTACGTATTTTTTAGCTGATAATGTTTTTGTAGGTGACTTATTTACCTTCTTTTGAAACAGATTCTATGTAGTCCAGACTGGTCTTGACCTCTCTGTGGTCTTCCTGCCTCAGCCTCCTAAAGGCTAGGATTACAGGGATGCATCACCATACCCTGCCCTGTTAGGGTGCTTCTTTTGAACAATTTGACTGTCCTCTTCAGTAAGTTGACATCTAGGAATTTGACCACAGGAAGTATGTTTTAGATTGCTTGCTGGAGTGGTTTCTAGCTTATTATTTGACCATGGATAATAAAATTCAGAGTCTGAAAGCACCTTAGACAATCATTGGTCTGAGGCTGCCATTTTCAGTGGGGGATACCAGTGGGTAGTAGGTGCTAGCTAAGCTCAAGTGAGAACCAAACACACTCTGGGTTATCCACCCCTGAGCTGCCTGGGTTTAGAGAACATATGTGTCTGTTTGTGATTCTTAACATCACAGGCAAGGCTGAGCGTGTTGGCACACACCTGTAATCCCCACATTTGGAAGGCTGAGGCAGGAATAGCATCAATTGTTCAAGGCCAGTAAACCTCAGTAAACCGCTTTTCTTTATCAGATATCCCGTCTTGTGTGGTTTTGTTCAAGCAACAGAAAATGGACCAAGCACCGGTCAGAGAGCCAGGAGGACAGGGTCCACCCTCAGCCCAGCATGCCCTGGGTGGTCCTGCCCTCCCTCCCCTCCCTGGCCCCTATGTCATATTGGGAAATGGACCTCCAGCTCTCTCCCCAGCCTAGTGGGACCACCCCTCTGGCTACAGTATTGGCCTCTTGTTCACACTGGGACTTGGCTGTTCTCTCTTGGATTCTTCAGCACTGCGCAGGATCCAAGGTGTGTCCCTCTGCCTTGGGCTTCGGCTGCCGGGCCAGCATGGCTGTTCTCCCACCGGGCTCAAGGACAGCGGACAGGCGGCTTTGCAGTCATTGGCCTAGGTCATCGGATCCTTCGAGGGCGAGAACAGCCGCCTTTCTGTGCACGGTCCCCCTGCTGGGGGTCGTAGGACAAGAACCACATCCCTGGCTGGCCCTCTCCGCCTCCCCACCCAGGGAGAGGAGCCCCATCAGTTTCAGGTCTCTTTTGGGGTTCCACAAGAGTAAAGGCTATTTAGTCTTTATCTCCTGTGGTGCTGGGGAGAAAAGGCCTTGCAAAGACTCTTCTGGCTTTGGAAAAGAACGAGGTACCAATTCCAAAGCACGGGGTGATTTCTGTCTTTTCCTAACAAACGCCTCTGGGTACGACGCAAACCGGCCTCCCACGCATCTCCCGGGAAAGGCAGGAGGGGAGGACAGAGGCTCCGGGCGGACCGGCTGGAGCAGGCTCCTTTCTCCAGTAATTTACTTTCTCCAGTTTTCAAGGCAGAGCCAAGTGAAGGCTGAGTAGTTTCCCCGGAGTGAGGGGCTGTGGGAAGGGAAATCCAGAAGGCTGGGATGGCCTGTAATACAGGCAACCTGTTCCAGAAATCTTCAGCCAAAGGGAGTTGTTACTGAGCGGCGTGTGTGTGAAGAGCAATTATGCTTGCAGGTTTATGTGTTAGCTTCATTAGTTTGTGCATCATTAAATATTATATTTTAAAGACAAATACAATTTAAATACAAGATGTAGCTCAATGGTAGAGCACTTGCCTAGCACATACGTATGAGGCTCTGAGTTTGATCTCCAGTACAAAAAAAATAATAATAATAATATAAAGGCTGGACTCCATTAAAGAATGGTGTTCTCAAGAAAGAAAGATTTTAGGCCTGGGGATTTAGTTCAGCGGCATAAGCACCTGCCATGCAAGCACGTGGTTGTGAGTTCGATTCCCTATACCAAAAAAAAAAAAAGAAAAGAAAAATTTTAGGTTTTTTTTTTTTTTTTAATGCCAGACATCTCAGCATATGCCTACAATCCTAGCTACTCAGGAGGCTGAAGTGGGAGAATTTTAAATTCAAGCAAATCCTGGGGCATTTAGAAAGATTTGGTTTCAAAATAAGGTTTATAAAGGGGTGGCTTATAGCTCAGGGCAGAGCATTTTCCCAGCACGCCCGAATTTCTGGGTTAAATTTCCATTACTAAAAACAAAACAAAAACCTAATATCCCTGCCTTATATCTACCTCCCAATATAACATTAAAATATATTTAGGAAAATCAATGTGAAGAATTTGAAAACTAGACTTGTTCATTAGCCAGCATGTCTGACCCCTGGACCCTGCTGCCCAGCAAACTTGAAATGGCAAAACAAACTCTCTCATCTTATTAATTAAAATGCTTTTCCTAATGAAAGAAAGTCAGACTGATTTTCCTTCTGTATCATTCTATGTATTTTTGAGAAACCCTAATTTCCTCTCTGTCTGTCTCTCTGTCTCTTGCTCTGGCTCTCTCTCACAGGGTCTCACTAAATCCCTAAATTGCTTAGGCCAGGCTCAAACTCGTGTCCCTCCTACCTCAGCTTTGAAGAGTCCTGAGATTATAGGCATGTGCCACCCTATCAAGCTTAGTTTTTGTGGTTGCTTCAGTTTGAAAATTTTTAAACCTAAAAAAGTATTCATTTGGGGAGAAAAGTTTAATTTCTGAACCATCTGGCAATATGCTGCTGAAATCAGGGCCTGTAGCTCCTGAGAACAGCACCATGCTCCCTCTCACGTAACTGCAATGTCATTGTCAGATGCAGGGTATGAGGGGTGTGGAGGTGTATTCCACCGCTGTAATCCCAGCACAGTTGGAAGCTGAGGCAGGAGGATTGCAAGTCTGAGCTCAACCTGGCCAATGGAAGACACTTACAAGACCCTCTAAAATAAAAAAATAAAAAGGGCTAGGGATATAGCTTAGCATGAACTGTGTTCAATTCCCAGTTAGCACACATACTCACACACACACTCAGAAAACATAACATTGAGCCGGAGATTTAGCTCAGTAGCATAAGTGCCTGGCAAGCATGCTGTTGTGACTTTGATCCCTGGTACCAAAAAAAAAAGATATCATCACTACAGTATGACTTAGTTTTTTTCATGTCTCACTAAATGTCCTAAAGATTTCCTTTTCCCTTATTCTGGGAAGCAGCCTTCAAGTTCCCCAGGACCAGCCTTGGGGCGTGGGCTGCCATAGCGCAGCCCTGTGCGTCAGCCCGGGAGGCCTGCGCTGGCACTGATTCTGTTGTGGGCGATTCAAACTGTGAGCACGCGGCTCCCCACGCAGGGTCTGCCAGGTGCAGCCTCTGCAAAGCTATCGTTTTTCTTTTTGAAATGAATAATTTGTGGGAAGACACTTTAGGACCACAAGCAATGGTACACTGACTTAGTACATGATGATGATTCAGAATCAGTTGTTGCTATGAGTGAGGACTGTGGCATTTTCTGACTCTTTTCTACAATTATTGTTCTTCTGTGAAAAGAAGAGCTCTCTTTTTTTCTTTTATGCAGGTAGGTGTGTATGTAGGTGGACAGGTGGAAAGATTATGGGTTATTTAATTCTTGTTCTGCACAATAGGTTACCACCCCTTACTGTCATTTATTTATTGGGATGCTCGACTTGTCCCAGATTTGAGTAATGGTGCAACAGCAAGCAAAAACACCCAAACAACCACCCAGGACTTGGAGGCAGATGTATTTATTTACATTGACAGGCACTGATTGAGGCCATTTCCAAAATATCAGGCCCTGATCTCTGGTGGTCTAGGACTTATATGGGATAAGCAAGAAGGAAGTACAGAGGCAGAATGACGGTCAATCTGGGGCTGGTTTATACAATGAGTATCGTAGTGACCAGCTGTGCCTCACACCAGCTGTTTCTAGGAGACAGAAGCAACTGAACTGAAACAGAAACTATTACCTGAGAATTAAGAAACTGAAGCATACTGGCTGGGGTACATTTTATGTTACATTCCCTCCCCCACCCCTTTTAGTTTCCTCAGCAAATCTCTGCTGGGCATATTACACGTGAGACAAGACCCAACTAGAAGCAGTGACCCTAGGGTTGTCAGCCATCCCAGGATGGGCCTGAGCCAAGCTCCCCAAGATGACCTTATTACAGAGTTTTTTCTTAAATTGTTTTTAGGAAACAATTGTTTCTTAAATTTTCTTAAATTGTTTTTAGGAAAAGAGGTAATTTAGGCCTGTCCGTTCTGTAACATTACTCCGGCCAGGTAGTGAGGGAGTAAATCTGATCTCAAAGCAAATCTTGGTCAAGTGTTTCATTGTTCTATTCTCTTGGAGCAACCACCCATGGAGTTTGAGGCAAAAACCACAGCTAGCAGGGGAGTGGAAGCAGACTGGGGTGAGCAGCCTGAAAAGACACAGAAATCAGGGGAACCCATGTTCTCAGGCTTCAGCTGCTCGCACCCAGAATGACCAGAGCAGGTCTCTAAGTGCGCTTCGGAGGTGCTGTCCAGGTAGATTTCTCAGCGGACCTAAGGCTGGATTTCTGAAACTTGCAGAGGTAGTTGATATGCACCCGGATTATATGCATGTGAGTTACGAGCTGTTTGTAAGCTTTTCCTGGCCTAAGTGCTGAATGTGGCTTTTATTTAACCTGGTTTTTGAGTCACCTCTGCAGCAGACATAGGCCCTTTGCCACGGCCAGTGATCAAGGCTAGGCCATACCCAGGGATGATTTTTTACAGAAGCGCTCTACAAACTTTTGTTGTCTTTGCAGTTCAGGGAGGGAATAGGAGGTCAGGGCTGAAGCAGACGCTGGTGCAGACGCTGAAGCCTAAGCTGGCTACAGGAGTACAGGTGCCAGTGCAGTGGCTTGAGCTTGCAGGACATATGGTGGGGGCGGGTCTGATGGCTGGGGTGGGGTGTTTCAGTCAATCTGATCCCTGGACGGGACGTAGGCCGCTGGACTCGATTATTTTGTGTCATTGGTGGAGGTTTCCACACAGCGGCAGGAAGCACTTTGCTGTGCAGATCACCCCTGCAGGACAGTTTTGGCCAGAATAGCTTTGTCCAAGGTGACCACAGCATAGCTAGCCCTTCAGACTTCATTCCTCACCGAGCTACTTCTATCAGTGAAAAGGGTGCACTCAGCACTGTCAGGGGGTCTGCTTTTTAGAACAGTTCACCCCAGTTCAGCTGGGTCTCGGTCTAAAGTGAGCTTGTCAGCTCTCTTGATCAGAAGGACAGTGGCTGTTAAAGCATGGAGGGAAAAGGGAGAAGCAGCACTTAGGCACCAGACCCAAGTATTTGCACAGTTAGGCCACTGGGCGCTCCGAGGGACTGACAGTCTGAGTAAGCATCATTGTTTTTATGAACTCCAGGATCCAGATTTCATAGAAGCCAGCAGCTCCAAGGAATTCGTATTTTTTTTTTCTTCTTGTAACCAGTTTCCGCCACATATTTCAGCAGAGCTTTTGTGTTTTTCCAGCAAGCAGCTTGAAAGTATCATTTAACAGAAGCAGTTTTTAAAGGGAACAAGTTTTTAAACCTTGGGAGGTTGAGACCAGATCAATTGTGGGGGTGGGTGGAGTGGGGGATGGTGGCTGACAGGGGCCAATCAAAGGCAGAGGAGGCATTTTTAGGCCCAGGCAGGTGCACTAGCTGGCTGCAGGTAGCAGAAGACCGAGGTATACTGAGGGCAACTGAGGCGGCACTGGCAGCTTGGAGACCCTGAACTGGCTTCACAGGTGGGACAGGTGTATTTCGGCAGTCTGGGGTCTGCGCCCATCCCTCAGGGCACTGCCCCTGCCCTTCCTTCTGTCCTCGCAGTCTGAGTTCCCCGCAGTGCCACACTCCTGCCCACACCAGCTTTCTGCCTGCACGGCCTCTTCCCAGGTCCCCAAGACTTCCCTGCTGTGTGTCCCATTCTACTTCTTCCCTTGACTATTTGAACATCAGCCCACGAGTGAGCTGGCCCCTTGGCTGCCCGCCCTGGACGCGCCCCAGGCAGCCCCTCCACCTCCCTTTCAGATGGCACAAAAGTAACATCTGTTGCTGTTTTGTTTTTTGAGGGGCTGGGGATGAACTCAGGGTCTTGAACATATTAGGTGAGCTCCTTACTGCTGAGCTATATCACTGCCCTCACGGCTTTGATTTATATTTTCCCAAACACCTGAGTGATCGAGCCTATTTTCTGGGAAATAGAGAACACTACTTTTCTGGATAATATGAGAATTATAAACAGTACCAAATAATATAGAGAAGTTTGTAGTGCATGACAATTTAGGATTTTTATAACTTATAAAGATAACTAACACCAGTCCTGGTGACACATCCTCCCAGAACTTGGGAGGCTGAGGCAGGAGGCCTGCTACAAATTTGAAGCTAGCCTGGACTATGTAGTGAGTTCAAGTTAAGCCTAAACTGCATAGTAAAACCTTGTCTCAAAAAAAACCAAAACCAACATAAAAAGTAACTGTAATTAATAGGTAACATATGCACATGGTTCAAACTTCAGAGTATGAGGCAATATATAGTAATTTAAAGAATCATCCCATTAATATCCCTGCATTACCCAGGTAACTTCTTTATAAACAACATTTGCAATTTTTTTTTTTTTTGGTCTTTTTGAAACAGGGTCTCCTTATGCAGTTCAGGCTGGCCTTGAGCTAACTTTGTAGCCCAGGCTGGTCTCGAACTTGCAATGATTCTCCTGCCTCAGCCTCCAGAGTGCTGGGATTACAGTGTGAGCTACCACGCCCGGCTAACATTTGCAATTTTTATATATTCACATGTAGTTTATGCATATGCTGCTGAGCTACATCCCCAGCCTTTCTCAATTTTTTTTTTGAGACAGTGTCTTACTATGTAGTTCAGGCTGGACTTGAACTCATTATGTATCCCAGATTGGCCTGAAACTTGCAGCAATCCTCCTGCCTCAGCCTACCAAGTGCTGAGATTACAGGCATGCACCACGACGCAGGGTTGGTTCTCAATATATTTTTGAAAGTATTTGGTTTTGCTTGGTTTTCCTCTTGGGTGGCAAACAGAATTAATTCACAGAAAGTTTTCATACCTGCTAACACAGATAAGAGCAACAAAATATCAAAATCTGGGCTTTCAGACTAGAAGCTTAAACTGGAAAATTTACTGGATTATGCGAAAAGAAGGATGAATGTTGGCATCCGAGTCATGGTGCGTCTCCACCGGAAATATGAAACTATTATTTATTTACATCAAGGCAGTAAATACACTCCCATATGGTATTTTGAGTCCTTACAAGTTAAAGCCTGGAAATGCCAGGGATTACAGGCTGCTTGGGGAGTGACATTAAATAACAGTGGATTTCTAGAGAAACCTTAACAATATTCTGACTATTTAACTATTTTTTAAAAATGGCATCTAAGAAGATTGGCATCATATTTAAAATAATTTTCTAAAAATAAGTTTTACTTGCACAGTGCTGTGATCAAATACCTCACCTTGACAAATAAGTTTAATTCACCTGGGGTTTCTGTGAGCTGCTTTTAAAGCTTCAGATGTAAAGCTCCTTCCTACCTGAACCCTCAAGTGACCTTGACCTCTGACTCTCTTCCAGCTACAGTGTGTCTCCAGCTGAGCAATACTTACGGCTGTACTACACTAGGCTCACTCTGTTGGCTTATGAATGAGTCCAGCCTAAGACCAATTCTCCCTGAACAGAACTCGTATGTGAGTTGAGGACTTACTTCACCCTGAGCCAGACTGCACAGTGCAAAGGGCTGTTTGCCATTTGTTCTCCTCCTTTGTTAGTTACTTTAATTTTTGTTTCAGTCCCCTCCAAGTATGTGCTAAGTCATTAAAGGCTGATATGCTGCTGTATCTCTTCTTTAAATCACTCATGTACCTAGAACAGAATGGCACTAGGAACCTCCTTTCCCCTGATTATCAGACCTCGTCACCCCCAAGACAGCAGATCCCTACAAGGACGCCACTGGGTCTTTCTAGGTGGGAAGGGACATAGAGTCTAGTAAAATTGTAGGTTCTCAAAAAGTAAGACACAAACCACTTAATACGACTCTAACTCATGCTGTAGGGCTGGGGATGTGGCTCAGCGGTAGAGCTTGCCTTGCACATACAGGCCGGCCCTGGGTTCGATTCCAAGCACCAAAACAAAACATGCTGTAGTACTGGTTTTGGGATGCATACAGACATATCTACACAGAGACACAAACATATATGTGGATGTGCACACATACATGACACATATACCTAATTTTCAAAAGGATCATACACCATTTAAGAATAAAAGATATGAAGATGACACAAAAGGTACTCATTCTCTTAGTTACTTTTTTGTCACTGGCACAGAATACCTGACACTCCCAAGTTAAAGGAGGAAAGGTTTATTTTGGCTCAGGTTTGTAGAAGTTTCAGGCCACAGTCAGCTGGCTCTGTGGCAGGGTGGCGTGGCACAGGGTCATGGCAGAGGGGCATCACAGAGGATGAGCAGTCCATGGCAGAGCAGACAGGCAGCAAGCAGCAGGTAGCAACCCTTCCTTTCCCTTTTATTCCACCCTTGCTAAAAGCCTTTTGGATGTGCCACCCATACCCAGGGTGGGCCTTCCCATGACCCACAACCAAAACCAATCAGTGGACTAATTTAGTTTTTGCACCTTCAATCCAATAGCACACACCCAGTCACTTCCAAAAGCCCCACCTATTAGCACGTGAGGCTCTGAGGGGACATCTAGATATAAGCCATAACACCCATGTACCCACTGCTCCCATTTATGTGAAATGCTACCAGCTAAACTGAGGTCTGTACTATCCTGATCACACACACCTTCATCTAGGAAGTAACATTGAGTACCCTTAGTTTGATGGTATCATTACCTTTCATTTCTTTAAACCTATAGCCAGGTATGCTAGTACATGCCTGTAACCTCAGCACTCCAGAGGCTGAGGCAGGAGGATCATCTTGAGTTCAAGACCAGCCTGGATTACACAGAAAGACCCTGTTTAAAAAAGCAAAAACAAAACTAAAAAACCCCTGTAGCACATATGTAGGGATACCTGAGCAATTCATCTTTTTAAAACCATACAAATAACATGGACTTTACATAATATTGTAGTAAATCTTTTTTTTTTTTTTCTTGCAACTGCTGATTTTGTTGGGATTGTTTGTGAGGTTCACCCTCTTTGGTTGTTGCCATTGGTGTTTCTTTGATGTAACTGCTGACATGCATTGTAATTTGCTCACCCATTGTTCTGGCAGTGGATAGCTCCAGTTGGTAGCTCTGATAGGCAGTGTTGCTGTTGACATTCTTCCACATTCCATCTAGTTTGTATTTTATTTATTTTTCAGTGTTGGAGATTGAACTCGGGGCCTCCATGAATGCCAGGCAAATGTCTAGCCCTGAGTGACACGGCTGGCTCATCTATGAGAGGGACTCTGAAGCTGTGTGTGACCAGGTATCTCGAGTGCCCTCATCTCTGGACTGTATCTGCAGGCTTCACACTGGGGTCCCCCAGGGCTCTGAGCCTTGAGCTTCTCCTTTTGGAGTGGCATCCTTTTGTGCTTGTGTGTGGGTACCAGGAACCAAACTCAGGACCTTGTACTTGCAAAGTAAGCACTGTGCCACTGAGCTGTATCCCCGGGCCCTGGAGAGGCATTTGTTTGCCAGGGGGTTTGATACCAGACAGACCAGCCACGTGACTGGTAGCATAATATACAGTGGCTGCTTTGGGTCACCTGGTGTCATGGATCCTGCTGAAGCCAGGTCAGCCACATCAGTGCAGACCGTGGAGCCCTCAAAGGAGCATAGACACCAAGGCCTGGGGACAGTGACCTGGCTGACGATACCCCACCAGTACACTCCATCCAAAACTCTTGGGACCAGCAGGATTGCGGATTTCCGATTTTTTCCCCCAGATTTTGAAATATTTGTGTGCAGATAAGGAGACAACTTGGGGACAGGACTCAAGCTTCACGGGCACCTGATACCCAGAGCCTGAGGTCATTTTACAGGTCTTTAGCCTGCCTGTGTTTGAACCAGACAGGGCTGGAATTCGCCCCAGGGGGTCCCATCAGGCAGAGCCTGGTGTTTCAGGTTTCAGCCTTCTGCTTTAGGGGTGTGCAGGACATGTGTCACCACACTTAGTGGCTGGAAAAGGAATGCTGTCCTGACCGCAGGGCAGGGACCGAGGAGCCTCCACATCTGGCCCTATCTGGATTCTGCCCTGGGTGCTTTGTCCTTTGGCTCATTTTTAATCTTTTAAGGATTTTTGAAAGGCCTGTTTATTTTAACCCTTCCCCTAAAATAGGCTGTAATTGCTAGTGTAACTGCTGTCAGGGAGTTCTGCGGTTCTTCTGTTGGATGCTCCAACCTCAGGTGGTCCTGGGAACCCCAGTACTGAGGCTCCCTGGGGGATGAGGGGATCCTGGGCCCTGCCCCTCCTAACCATGCAGAGTAGAAGCTTTCTTGCTCTCTTGGCCTTTTGCTTCTGTTATTTTAAAACAACTGATTTGAGAAGTTCTGATGTACTCTTTTTTGTCTTTTGAGACAGAGTCTCACTATGCAGTTCAAGCTGGCTTTAAGTTCAACTTGTAGCCCAGGCTGGTCTTGAATTCACAATGATCCTCCTGCCTCAGCCTCCCGAGTGCTGGGATTACAGGTGTATGCCACCATGCCTGGTTTATTTTCACAGTTTATATACAGCTGGAAGTATCCTTTGGAAATTGTAGTACTGTTCTGTAAAACCCTCATGATTTGGTGTTCACTCTCTCTTTTTTTTTTTTTTTGAGACAGGGTCTTATTGTATGGTTCACACTGGTCTTGAACTATGTGGCCCAGCCAGCCTCCAACTCTTGATCATCTTCCTGACTCAGCCTCCCAAGTGCTGGGATTACAGGTATGTACTACCATGCCCAGGCCCTAGTGTTTATGACAAGATTCTCAAGCACCAATTCAACTTTTTAAAATGGTGAGGATATAGCTATCTAGTCCATTTCTTAAGATTTTGAAAGTGGTTTTTAAAATAAAATATATTGATTTTCTTTAAGTTTTCAAATTTATCAGCATAGCTAGGCCTGGTGGTGCACACCTGTACTCCCAGCACTTGGGAGGACAAGGCAAGAGGATCACTGTGAGTTCAGGGCCAGCCTGGGCAATACAGCGAGCCTCCGTCTTTAAAAAAAAAAAAAAAAAAATCTCCTACTATCGCCGGATTGCGCTCTTCCCAGGTAGTCGCTGGGAAGTCTTCATTCTGTTCATTTTCCAGGCTGGTCATTCTCCGTGCCTTCTCTCCCTCATCCTTCATCAGCCTTGCTGCAGGGCAGTCTATTTTATTTTATGGTGAAGAGAAAGCACATTTAGCGTCGCTCAGGGGGGCTCAGCGGAGAGGATGCGGTTTTGCTGGCAGCGCACAAATCACGGTAGGCAGAGCCCAGGAACCCACGCCTCCTCTGCACCTGAGAGGCGGGCGCTGTTGCAGGACGCCACCGTCTGCCGCTGGATCTGGGGCGCCCCTCGTCGGGTCGGGGCACGCGAGGCACCGCGGTGGCGCCTTTGTCCCAAGCTCTTCCCGGGCCCCTGGGCTGCAGGAAGGTGGGCGCCTGCTATCTGCGGCTCAGTCACCGCCCGGCGCTGCTTTCCTGCACTCCGGGGCCTCCGCTGTGCTCGGCGAGGGGAGAAGCTCCTCCAGGCCCCCGCTCCCGGCACCCTCTAGGCAGGAGGTGCCTACTTAGCAGCGCGCTTTGGCTTCTGTCTTCTATTTAACAACTGCTAGCTTTATTCTTCCTGTCTTCTTAACTTTTCGCACCTACACTGCGGATATTCGACCACTGAACTGCATTCCTGTGTTTTTAAATTAAGGATTTTGCTGCTTTAAAATTTCCTAAAAGTGCAACACTTTAAGCACATGCCTGTACCCCAGTACTGAGGGAGGCTGGGGCGGGGGATCGAAAATCTGAGTTCTGCATGGGAAATCTAGGGCTACCGTGTTTCAGAACTTAACAAGGGGAGTGGCGTGAGGATGTAGCTCAGTGGGACTGGTTTGATCCTTAGTACTGCAAATATAAATAAATAAATCAGAACACACAGTCCTTTCAACTTTAGCCCTCCCCCCAGTATTGGTATTTAAGGGTCTAAATTTACATTAATACACTGCTTTTGAAGCATTGCACAAGTACTGTCAGTATCTTTGAGTTCTAATCCATAATAGCTGTCACAATTTCTACTCTCTCGTATCAGTTTTTCATATCTTTCTAATTCTTAATTTTCACTGGCACAATAACTAGGCACATTTAGGGGTCAACTGTGATAATCTGAGAAATACATAATGTGTAACAATCGTAGTGGTTTTGGCTTTAAATTAAAAAAAAAGGAGGCCGAGGATTTAGCAGCACAAGCACCTGCCTGGCTGGCAACGCAAAGTCGTGAGTTCAATCACCGGTACAAAAAGAGAAAGAAAAAAAGAAACCAACCAACCAACCAACAAAAAAGGATTACGACAAACCATAAAATCCTCCGAGAATAGCAAATCTAATATTATTCTGTGGATGGAGATACTTGATTCCAAATATTTCAACTGATAATTAGTAAAATGACCACTGATGATATTTCATGAAAATTTATAGATGGTAACTATCAAGCAAATTCATACATATTTTTCATGTTAAGAAGATGACTTTTCCTTTCCTGTTGGGTTCAGTTCACATGAACTTAGATGACTGATAATCCAAGGAAAAAAATTGCCTATGGGTGTCTGGTTGTCTCACCCACTTTTGATTTTGTAAAACCACAGGTCATTTTATTTCTTTCTTCTGTTTCCATTTCATTCCTTTCTCATGCAGAATTCATGTCTATCCTGTTAAAAACAGGTGCTCCATCAAAACTTTCTTCCCATCACATCCTGAATGAACATTACCGAGCTGAATTAGAGTTGGTATTCTTTTTGAGCTGTCAGTGATCTGTCTTTGTTTCTTCCTGAAGAGCTAACTTAATGTCTTCTTATTTGTAAGGTTTCCTTTTTCTTTTTTTTTTCTTCCTTGAGACAGAGTCTCACTATGTTGTTTAGGCTGAACTTGAACTCATTATGTAGCCTAGACAGGCCTTGACCTCAAAGTGACCCTCCTGCCTCAGGCTCCTGAGTGCTGGGATTACAGGCATGTACCACTATCTGCAGTTTATTTTCAACCATTTCATCGCTAAAAGTTTCAAAAATTAGTTTTCACATACCATTCAAAAATATGCTTCGAAGAAAAAACATTTTCTTTTCCTGTACAGGAGACTGAATCCAAGGAGCTGAGCTGTGACCCTAGCACATTTTATGAGACAGGGTTTCCCTAAGTTATCCTGCCTCAGCCTCCTGAGCGAGCAGGGGTCCCTGTGAGGCCCACCATGCCTGGCCTGCTGTTCCACTTTTGAAGGAATGAAGGTCCCATTCATTCCTTTAGAATGAAGGTCCCATTTAGAATGTTGAGATTCTAAACCAGATGGAAAATGAGGACTTGTTAGCTTCTTTAGCAGTGGATTTATCTGGTTTTTCTATTTCAGGCTCCTGATGACTCTTGACATAAAATTGGCATCCCTGGTCTGCAAAGTTTTCTGCTAGTCAAAGCTAGGACAGGAATAGCTACTACTTTGCTTTTGATACGCATGTAAGAAAACTTGGACTTTAAAATGCATGGAATTTACAAGCTCTTTAAAAGAAACACCATTCTTTGCAGAATGTGTGTGTGTACTGTTTGCAGCTGAAGATCTTTAACCATCTTTTGGAACATTCGTCTTCTTTTTTTGTCTGCAGGGCCGGGGCCTTGCACATACTAGGCAAGCACTGAACCACAGAGCTTCCCGCCCAGCCCTGGAACTCTCATCTTCAAACAACTATCCTCTTATTGTTGTTTTTCTGAAACAGGGTCTTGTGTGTAGCCCAGGCTGGCCTTCAACTCACTGCATAGACCAGGCTGGCCTCAAACTCCCAGTGACCCTCCTCATTCAGCCTCCTAGATGCTGGCATCCCAGGCATGAACCATCTCACCCGGCTTGAAAACAGCTAGTAATTCTGACACACATGGTGGTGCTTGTTTAGAAAGTATCTCCTCGTTTCCTGTGGTCACTGTTACCACCTTGGTGCCCGTGGCGGATGGTAATGTGAATAAACATTTGCAGGGTACTAATTCATCATGAATCTTCGCACAGAACAAAAACTAGAGTATTTGATTTTAAAATTTAAAAAAGAAACACTTTGGTGGCAGCAAGTGCTGTACTACGAAGCTACAGCTCCAGTCCCTCAAACAGGAACGGGAGCATCACTTCTTTTTTTTTGGACGGGGGTGTGTTGGGGCTCTGGGACTGAAAGCATGCAATCTGCCACCCTCTGCCTTCTGACGTTTCTTGCTTTGCTTTTCTGCAGTCTCACGGTATTGTCCAGGGTGTTCTCAAACTCTGAGGCTCAAGAATTTCTCCACTTTGGGTGAGAGCTCACTGATGTCTTTTTAAACTAAATCTGTGCTTTGATTTCTCTGTTTCCACGGCAGCTCACTGCAGAATGCTGGGCTGCCAGTCCTGCGGACGGACGGATTTGACTATCTGGCTGCAGCCCTCAAAGTCTTGCATCTCAGAGCTAAGAGTTCAGGCTGTATGGCAGGGGTTTTCTGGTGGCACTGAGAGACAGTTAAGGCTAGGCAAAACTGGCAAAACCGCAGGAAATAGGCGTGGCCTGTTAAGTACAAGATCCTGGTTTTCAGTAAGATGGTTTAGACTTGACCTCAGCCTGAGTGGGATCTGGGACCTGTATGGAGAAGTTCTCACCACCTTCCTCAAGTTCTGGATGGTATAAAAGGACACAGCTGCCAAGAAGAATTTGGTATCCTGGCTTTCCTCACTGCAGCCAACCCAGTTCCCTCCGGGATGGACTGTATTTTTTGGGACTGGGAATCAAACTCACCACCTTGAGGTACACTGTGCCACTGAACTAAACCCCCACCCTGGGGGTATTTCTATCCTGCTTTTTTTCCTTGCTTTTTGTCTAGGCCCAAGCTGCTCTGCAGAGCCAGTTTCCCTTACTCCTCACTTCCATTTTTTTGAATAAACTTTGCCAGTACTTTTTGCTCATTTCATTCAATTCTTTGTTCAAGAGGAGAAGAACCTGGAATTGAACTTCAGCAGGGGCCAGCAACCTGGAACCCAATAATGTTTAACTGGCAGCCACTTCTTAGAAGGACCCCAGTCACAGCGCTGTGAATTGAACCAGGATTACCCTACCATTACGCTACATGCCCTGCCCTTTTTATTTTTTGGTACCAGGGGTTGAATTCACCTTTTTATTTTTTGAGACTGGGGTCTCACTAAGTGCTCAGGTGCGATTTGCTGTGATCCTCCTGACTCAGCCTGAGTCTGGGATCACAGGTGTGTACCGCTGTGGCTAGCTGCATCTTAGTTTAAGTCTCTCCAGGGTATCTCAGTTGGCCAGGGAAGCATTCTCACGTTCTTGGGATGAATCCCTGATCCCTGAGCCTTCTAATGCTGCTGTTATCTGCTTGCTTTAACCCAGTGGAACTGCCTCATTGTTCCCTCAGGTCAGCTTCAAAACAGCTGCCGCTTCTCTGTGATGCAGGGTGACTACAGTCAGCTCGGTTAGTGCCCGGCCAACAATTAACACCACAAAACGTCAGATGACCTTATTCGCTTTGTTGTTTTTTGAGACAAGGTCTCGGTGTATAGACCAGGCTGGCCTTGAACTTGTGGCAATCTTTTTGCCTCAGCCTCCCTAATGCGGTATTATAGGCGTGTGCCCCCAGGCCTGGCTCAGACACTTTTTTTTTTTTGTGGTCTTTTTTTGAGACAGGGTCTCACTATCTAGTTCAGGGTAGCCATGAACTCACTTCGTAGCCCAGGCTGGCCTTTAACTGGCAGCGATCCTCCCGCCTCAGCCTCTGAGTGCATCACCACATCCCCATGATGATGTCACTCTTGTATTGAGCATATAGACTGGTCTTGAACACCGGGGCTGGGTGACCTTTCCAGGTCAGCCCCTCTGAGTAGCTGGAAACTCCAGCACATGCTGCCACACCAGACTGGTAATCTTCCACTACATACATCTGTTAGGTAAGTACTACATTTCCCTGAAGCCACATTTAAACTGGACATGGTGCTGCCCACTGTAATCCTAGCACTGGGACAGGAGGATCATCCTAAGTTCCAGGCTGGCCTGGGCTACAGGAGGAGACTGTCTCATGAACAGAACAGAAAAATGAATATATTAGAAAAATAGAGTGTAACTCATATGTACATGAATTTTAGTATAAGCTTATGTTTCAGCAGTTTTAAGTCTAAAAGCAAAGGGATCTCCATCATCAGTCTTTATTAAAAAATTGCACAAAATAGTTTAAGATTTATGAGAAAGTTTATTAAAAACTGGACTGTTCATGTGTACAGGTGTGAAATACATTAAAATATTGGGATACATTAAATACGTATTTTGTGACTTCGCATGCTTTATACAAAAGTATTATATGTTCAAAGCAGTATTATATTTGCCAGTAATGACCAATTTTGATTTTGCTGTACTTTTTATCAGAGTTTTTGAGACACCTCCCAACAAACATATTAAGACTGCAGAGAATAAAATGTAACAGGCATCTAGATAAGAGCACTTTGGGGATGAGAAATAAGCTGCCTAGGAACAGCATACATTTAACTTTCAAAGTCTCAAAAATTGAAACAATTCTTTAAAAAAAAATATATATTTTGTTAGCAGGAATCAAACTCACAACCTTGTGCCAGCCATGTAGGCGCTTAAACCACTGAGCTAAATCCCTGGCCAAAGTTTCCTTTCTAAAAGCACGATGATTTATAATTTCTTTTCTTCCCTTTTCCGGTACCAGGAACTGAACCTAAGGCCTTGTGCGGAGCTGAGCTACATCCCCAGCCATGTAATTTTTTCTTTTTTAAAATATAGTGCCAGGGATGCTCCAGACCTTGCTAGACTTCAAATACTTTTTTCTGTGATTTTAGTGACTGAACCCAGGGCCTTTGCACTAAGCTACATATCCCCATTTTAAAATTCAGAGACAGGGTCTTATTAAATGGCTAAGTTTGCCCAGGCTGGGCTCGAATTGTAATCCTCCTGCCTCAGCCTCTCTAAGTGCTGGGCTTTCAGGCGTGCACTACCACACCGAACACATTTTAAAAATCTAAAGCAGGAACTAGGAATCTGAAGGGCAGAGTGCCAGTGTAGTATGTGTGAGGTCCCAGGCTCAATCCTCAGGAATGCCCTGAAGACAAATCCTAAAGCAAACATTTCTCTTAATTTCTTTCTTCCCACCAAAAATGCCTGGGAGAAGGGTAGTGGGCATGCAGTGACCCGGTTCTTTGGTTTTGGGCTGTAGTAGGATGGAAACGTGTGGTCCTACACAATGTGCACTTCTGCAGGTTTTGCACAGGCAGATGCTTGTCCTAGAATGTTTAAAGATCTTTCCTGGCCAAAAACAATCAGTCACACTCATTAGAGAATAATACAGAAAAGTCTGGCAAACACCACCACCTGTAACCTTTTCATACAGACATGCAACCCTACTGGCAACATTCTAGTGTTTATTTCCTATCTTTTATATACATGGTATAAAGATGGTTATACTGATTACAATTTGACATAATTGCTTTTTGTTCTGCGACAAGGTCTGACTTTGTATTACAGGCTGGCCTCAAAACTCCCAATCCTCCTGCCTCAGCCTGCTGAGTGCTGGGATGACAGGTGTGTGCCACCACACCCAGCTGAGACACTTTTTTTTATTGAATTAAGTAATGTTCAGTTCTTTCCTTTCCCTCTGTATATTCCATCAGTGTATATAGTCCTGAAATGGGACCTCCCTGTTGTGCAGGCTGGCCTCAACCTCCTGGGCTCCCCTGAGATCTGCCCACATCGGCCTCCCAAGCAGCTAGGACTACAGGCAGAATCACTGTGCCTGCTTTCTGTTTATGTATCTGAATTTGCCAAAAACCTTTATTAATGCTACTCAGAATTTGATGACCTTTAATGTTTTTTGTATTTATATTTAGTTACTTAGAAGTGGTAGAAGTTTAGATATGTCTCCCATTTTGGGTAATGATGCCTCCTGGCTTGCAATCAACCGGCACAGACCGATTTGTGTTCTCAACCCTCTCCAAGGTGGGGCGGAGCCAGTGAGTCACACCCTGTGCACCTCCCGCCCGGACTGGACGGACAGAGTCTGCAGGCGGTCACACGTGGATAACTGAGGGTCCGCTTGTGAAGTTCACGTGGGGAATGCCTACGAGCTGTAACACAGAGTTTATGGGTTTGTGATCCAACCTGTTCCTGTCGCGGTGTATAAAGTGGATACTGTTCCCTAGAAGAGAATAAGAACCATGGGCTGAGGCCTGTTAGTTTAAGTATTATTCAGTTTTATTGCTTACTACAGTCAAAGATGCTTTTCACCTTTTAATTAGTCTACAGGGGAAAATTAACTACCTGGCACACATCATATTCTCTATAATGCTGTAATAATTTTATTTATGACAAGAGAGCATGACAAGGGTTATGATTAAATAAAGTGACACAATGTTTTATGAGAACCAAGAAGAAAGAGTCTTAAAAATTATAACCTTCTGTTAGATTTTATTAAATATAGTTAAATAAAATGTTCTGTCAGGTAGAGAACAGGATTAAATATATATAATGGAACATTTCAAAATATACTCCCAAATAATGAGTTAATTTATAATCATAGCGCCAAAGAGTTCCCAATTAAGGCATGAAGATAATCAGTTACCACGTACTTAGAAGTCCACAATCCCTTCCCCCGCTGAAAGAAAGCAGAATTCGCAGCCTCGGTTTGGTTTACTTTCTTGTACTCGGAACCGGCGCTGTTCTAACGTAAACAGGAAAGTAGCCCAGTTCCAGCATCACACCCTGGAGCCGGACCCCAGACCCTCAGCTTAATACTGCAAACCCGCTTATCAACTAAGGAGAATGGAACAGGTCCACGCACACGCAGAGACCCGTGCAGTGCGCGGTGCTCCCTCCTCCCCAGCACGCAGGGCGGACGCATCTTCCACCTCAGTGAGACCCCTGCGCGGCGCGCAGGAGACGCACGCGTGTCCCCACCCTGGGTCCCCGCTGTCACACACAGGGACTCACGCCGAACGCCTTCTATTCTCTCATCACTGAGGTGCGGGCATGTGAGAGACATGCACCGTGAGGGGCTCAAAAAGTAACGCGTCCAGGTCTAACAGCACAGCTGGGGCTGCGGTGCAGCTCGGGGCTCACCTAGCACATGCCACGCCAGGCCGGGGAATTGGCTCGGCAGCACAGCGCCTGCCTGGCAAGCGTGAGGTCGTGAGTTCAATTCCTGAGACCTCCCACCCCCAAATGGGGGGGGGACGACAAAACGAAAACCTCCATAAAACAAAACTGAGGCTCCAACTTCTGTTCCCAACCCCCTCCCCCTCCCTGGCAAATGGCTCAGTAACATTCTGGGCAAATTTAAGGGGCTCAGTCTCATAAAACAGGGCTTAATTTTGGTGCTTGGGATTAAACCCAGTAAGTATATGGTCTGCCACTATGTACCCATAGCTCGAAAGGACTTCTTTTAAATTAACTGGTATGAGTTCATGAGGGAGATGGAAAGGAAGTTTTCTTGTTCCAGCTACAAAAAACCAAAAAGTCTGAGCTAATACTCAGCCAAAATTCTCCCTCTACAATCTTCCTTTTAAAAATGTGGAATTAAGCTGGGCGTGGTGGCGCATGCCTGTAATCCCAGCACTCCAGAGCCTGAGGCAGGAGGATAGTTACCAGTTCGAGACCAGTCTGGGCTAGAAAGTGAGCTCAAGGCCAGCCTGAACTGTACAAAGAGACCCTGTCTCAAAAAGACAAGAATAAATATGTGACATTTATTACATGGTAATTTTATAACTCCTAAAAGGTCCACTCACTAATGTGGACAATTTTGTTATTTTCATGGGCTTTTTTTTTTTGTTTTTGTTTTTGAGATGAGTCTTTTTCTTCTTCTTTTTTTCTTTCTTTCTTTTTTTTTGGTACCAGGGAATCAAACTCACAACTTCATGTTTGCAAGGCAGGCACTGAGCTAAATCCCCAGCAAGACAAGAGTGTCATTATGTAGTCCAGACTGTCCTTGAACTCATGATGTAGCCCAGGCTAGCCTCCAACTTGCAGTTATTTTCCTGCCTCAGCCTCCTGAGTGGTGGGATTACAGGTGTGTGCCTCTAGGCCTGGCCATAATGTGGACCATTTTAAAGAGGAAGAAGCATCAAGAGAAATTAGTTTATGACATAATGATTCAGTCTTTCTGGCACTGCTCACGATTTAACATGGTGGAGATTCAGCTTTTGACACAGTGAGTGTGGAGCCAGAGAAACCTTGGGTGGTTCCAAATGACCAGTAAACAAAGCTGTGCACAGTACGAGGCCTCCAGTGATCCTTACCAAAAGCACCCCTGCCGCCCTCACCGCGCAGGCCGTCTGGCTCTGCTGGGACCCTGACCACGTGTATCCTCCCACTGGGATACATGGCCTCTCACAGCAGCGGCATGGAGCCCTGACTGCTAGGCCAAACCACCTGCTTTCACAGGTGTCTGCTTTCCCGGGGAACATGTGGCCTTTGGACCTGCAACACAGCCTGGCTCAACCTGGGCTCTGAGGCTCACCTGGACCCAAAATGAGGGTTCCACCTTGCTGAGCTGGGTCTCCTTGGAAATCAAAGAGAGGGCCGGTCACTGCCCGCCACAGGCTCTGCAGGCTTCCCGAGAGGAGGCTCGACTTGACATGGGGACTCTGTCCTGAAACATCGAGAACCACCTTTAAGTGGGCACCTTTTATTCCGTGAGATGGTCAGAAGATGTCAGTAGGTCCATAAAGCATTCTTTCTCTCATGTGACTGCTTAGGTTACTTTCTACCTGTATCTTAAAAAAAAATTTCCATCCCTCCAAGCCTAGTTTCTCAACCTTTCACTGCTGACACTTTGGCCTGGATAATTCTTTCCCCTGGGTGGCCAGTGTGGGGCAAGGACATCTCTAGACACTGCCCAACAGCCTGGTAGGAAATGCTGGGCCCAGAGTACACAGTGAAATGACAGCGGGGCGCAGAGCTGGGTTGGAGAGTGCTTGCCTGTAGTACGCAAGGCCCTAGGCTCCAACTGCAGCACAGAAAAAGAAAGAGAGAGAGAGAGAGAGAGAAGGAAGGTAGGTAGGTAGATCAGCCATTGAAGTACTGAACCAGAAGGCTCCTGCTGTGATCCCCTGCTCCCCGTCCAGGCTCTTCCCAGCTAAAGGGGGTGTGCTCCTTGTCAAGGCACCTTGTGAAAGAGACCATTAAATGTCAGCCAAACCCCGACTGCGCTCTGCTCTGCGGGCCCACAGGCGGCCAGCCTCTGCAGCTTCCCTTGTAGGCACGAGAGGTGTCTGACTGTGCTCTGACCGGAAGGCCACCCGGGAGCAGCTCTGCTGTTGCCTGTGCGGCCCTGGAGGCAGGTCGGAAGGTGTCTGAGCCCCAAGACTGCTGCCAGTAGGAGCTGTACCCCAGTGAAACGGCCTGGCCTTCCCGAAGTTCAGAGGAAGTACTCTGGCTGTTCTGCCCTCGGGTCACTGTCACAGACAACCCAGGCCATGTGGTCCCCTATTTCTGCTCTTAGGTGCTGGGCAACTGCTTCCATTTCCTCTGTGCAGAGGACCAGGCTCTTTACTATTTCCTGTCACTAACTTTTCTCTTATCTCTGCCTTCTGCGTCTTGCTTTTAGCTTCCAATGCTGGTGACCCCAGTGTGGTCTCTCCTACTGAACTAGCATGGCATAGACCTGTATGTCACCTCTGGCCCCAGATGCAAGGGAGCCCTCCTCTGAAGTTAGACCACTGGGTGTCCTGGAACTCAGTGGACACAGTGTCATGTCCCACGGGTCAAGGGTTAAGTCCTGACTGTCCCTACTCCTGCTTAGACGCTAGTCACAAGCCTCAGACTGTGCACCGGATTCCTACCACTGCCTCCTGGGGGGTCGCTGGGGTTCACTGAGTGACTCACAGAGTTCAGGAAAACGCTGTGCTCCCAGTTTATTATGAGGACGTTAGGAAGGGTAGAGATGAAGAGATGTGTGGGCCTATGTGTAGGGGAAGGTGACAGAGGCTCCCCTGCTAGAACCTCGCCCTTTCTGGGTTTGTGCGGAGCTGTGACTAAGCGGAGACACCACCTGGAAATGCGGCTGGCCATGGAGCCTGCGACCCTGGGTGGACCCAGCACAGCCGCCGGGTATACAGCCTCCTTCCAGCCAGCGCTGACCACAGACCACCTAGGCCGGCGGGTCAGAGGACGCCTTTATGGCCACTCTAAAACAAAAAGGCAGGGGGAGAAGAGCTGTGGTTTCCATGCCTGCCTCAGGAAAGGGCCATGAGCCAGTGAGAAAATGAGTCAACCGATCCAGTCAGCTCACAGCATCACAGCGCAGTGGTTCTGCCTTTCCTCCGCCTTTCTTTCTTCCGCCTTTTTTTTTTAATCTCAGTACTTGGGACTGAACCCAAGGACTGAACCCCTTGCGCTGAGCCCAATCCCCAGGCTTTCTGCGTATGCTCTGACCCTGAGACAGGGTCTTGCTGAGTCAGAGCTGCCCTCGCCCTGCCTCGCAGGCAGCCCTTAGCCGCTCTGCTTGGCTTCTCAGTCTCCTTCCCTTCCTTCCCCAACCCTTCTTTCTTCTACAGTGATGCATGGCGGGCACTCACCTTACCGTGACATAAACAGAGGCTCTATAACTTACCAGAGATGACTAACACACTAAATCTTACTGCTGTAAAGGATTCTGTATCTAGAATAAATGCTCAGAAATTCGGATTACCGCCTTATGTCGGAAAAGGTTAGCTAATAACCCAGAATCTTAGAAATTCGATCAACAGAGATGCTATGGCCTAGAACTGAACAGTCTTTGTCGTTAAACACAATCTAATTTTGCCAATTTGAATTCAGTTCTTGTGTGTAAAACTGTTTGATTTATACAAACCAATCAGTTCCTCACATTTAACAGCTTACTTTTTTGCCTCTATAAAAATAGTACCATCAATTTAGATTATAATTATGTATTTTAGTGCCTTAATTTTCAAATAACACAGATGTATGCTTTATGCAGTATAGCAAGGAACTTTTAAAATAAAACAGTATTTTATGAAAGTCTAATCTTTTGGGCCAGGGATTTAGCTTAGTGGCATAAGTGTCTGCCTGTCTGGCAAGTACAAGGTCATGAGTTTGATCCCTGGTACCACAAAAAACCAAACCAAAACAAAACAAAAACCAATCTTTTCCATTGCCAATACTTTAACATTATAAAGCAAAAAAAGTATTATGCAATTATAAAGATATGTATACTATACATAACCCATCTTATACTCAAATAACATATGTAGGATTATAAAACACATAAATACATAATGTATATATTTTACAAATACATAGACACATATTTTACTTAAATACAACATATTTAAATTAGAGGAGTTTAAAGGATTTGAATATACCCTCTTATAATTACATGTACTTATCTGGTTTAGAATATACCTTTTTTTTTGGTACTGGGGATCAAACTCACCTATTTCTCCTCTTTTTCATCTTCCTTTTTTTTTTTCAAATTTTATTTCTTTCATTTTCTCCCTTTCCTACACTCCCATCTTCAGTAGTATTACTACTAGGCTTTACTCATATTTGGTTATGTAGTTGACTCTGTCCTATTACTGTAGAATTCTTTTCCATTGCTAATGTTGGTACTGTCTTATTTTTCTCTCACCGCTGCTGAGACAACTTATCCAACACTTAAAATTAAAGGGAGAAAAGGTTTATTTAATCTGTAGAGGTTTTAGTTCACAATTGGCTGGCTCCAAGGCAGGGTGGCACATAGCAGAGAGCAACAGCAGTGGAAGACAACAAAAGCAACAAGAGAGAAAGGGACAAGCTTCTTTGCATCCCTTATGTTGTATCCAGTCTACCAGATTAGGGCAGCACCAATTGAATCAGCAGACTGATCCAGCAATCACTCATCCTTAATCCTAGCACTCTTCTCTCAGCATTGCACTAGGAATCAAAATCACACCCTCTAGATTTGGCCACCTCTGAAGAGACTGGCCCCCAAGACTGCATGAGGCTTTGAGGGGCTATCTAGACATAAACCTTAACATTCCATCTCTCACCCCCAAATACTTGTACACATTCCTTTATGCAAAAAGCGTTTAGCCCATCTCTAAGAGTTGCCAAAGTCCTAACACTTTCAGCATTTCTGAAAAGTTCAAACCTCAGTCACCTCCTAGATTTAAAGCAAACTTACCTGTGAATCTCTGTACAAACAAAAACAAGTTAAATACTTTCAACATTCAATGGCATAAGATAGACACTTGCGTTTCAAAAGTTACAAAAAGGGGGATACAAAGGAATGGGTCAAAGCAGAGCTAACATTAAGTCCTGCAGTTCCACTTGCAGCATGCCAGGCAATTTGTGCTAAGACATAACTAAAAAGGGCTTGGGTGGCTCTATCTCCATGGCACTTCTGGTGGTTACAGCTTCCATGGTTTCTGTCTTGGGCCAGCTCTGTTCCCGATTTGCAGTTTTCCTCAAATGATCCACATTCCTGGCTTCTCCAAACTTCTGATGTCTCCACTGCTGCACCTTTGGCTTCATACTCACAGCTTCCCACACCGCCTTTGCGCAGGCACACTGCATGACCCCCCAGGCCTTCTTCTGAAATCTGCATGGAAGCCTTTCTGACTCCACAACTCATTCTGTATGGAAAAACCAGCACCACATGGATGGTACCAAGTTTGCTGCCAGCTGGAGCAGTAGCCATGCTTTACTCTCTCTTGGCTGTCTAGGTCAAATGCCTGGATTGCTGAGCACTCTGAACCCAATTCTGAGGAACAAATTCTCTAGGCTGCTGCCATTCTGGAACATGGTGTCCTGGGATTCTCTTCTTAAAGCAAAGTCTTTCACTTTTGCAATTTTGAGGCCACAAAATTGAGTCCTGCTGTTTCTTGTGATACCCTCAGGCCATCTTTTCTATTCTCCTGTTCCTTTGTAGCAATCAGGATCTCCTCTAGTCTATTTTTGTAGTCCACAGCTTTACTGGAGCTTCCTTTCTGGTCAAACTCACATTTTAAAATCATTCTGTTGGGCTCTTTGCTCTTGATTCTCAACACAGCCTCCCACAGCAGCTATAACCACAGCCCTAACATTAGACTGCCTTGAAACTTCTTTTGCAAGATTAATGAGTCCACCACCCTTAATCTTAGTCTTGAACAAAGTCTTGGCATAAACAAAATGCAGTCAAATTTCTGCTAAGCGATAACACCATCACAGGACATCCAACAACCAATGCAGTTCTTCTCAGCAGAAACCTCCTGAGCCTGGTCTTTACCTGGCAGACTTTGTATCAGGGTTTGTATCAGCCTCTGGGTCTTGAGCTCTGATCAGACTCTTTCATACAGTACAACCTAAGGCATTCCAGCTCTATTGTATCAGCCAGCATCTCTACACGTTTCCTAACTCTTCCCCTTCCAACAAGCCAATTCCAAAGGCTCTTGAGCCACTTGGCCAGGTAATGTCACATCAACGACCCCACTCGTGGTACTAAATTCTGTCTCAGTTTTCACTCGTTGCTAAGACAAAATATCTGACATCCAAAGTTAAAGGGGGAAAGAGTTAGCTCACACTTGTAGCAGTTTTCTACAACTAGCTGGCTCCAAGGCAGGGTGGCACATGACTGAGGGGCAATGGTTCCTGGTAGTGGAAGACAACAAAGCAACAAGTGGGTCTAACGTCTTCCTGCTCCTTTAATATTTTTTTTAATTCATTTTAGTCAAGAGTAAAAAGAAAGAAAAGAAGAAAAAAAGTACAACAAAATTTTAAGACACATCAATCAAGGGGCAAAAATGGTACATACATTGTGCATTCTCATCCCCAAATCATTTACCCAGAGCACAAGACATCTTCTGCTTCCTTTATCTTATCCAGACCACTGTTATTAGAGCAGTGCCAAACCAATCAGTGGACTGATTTAGTAAGCACACACCCTGACTCAGTGAATCTAACAGCTGGTTCTTTCAAATAAAACAAAATACACAAAGAAAAGACTTAAATCAATGCAGTTAGAAATGAAAAAGGAAAAATCACAACAGAACTGCCAAAACCCAGGAGACATAATAAATACTATGAAAACCCGCAAACTGGACAACCCAGGCATGGTGTCACACATCTATAATCACAGCACTCAGGAGACTGAGGTAGGAGGACTGTTGTGAGTTCAAGGCCAGCCTGGGCTACACAGTAACTTCAAGGTCAGCCTGAACTATATAGCAAGAATCTTTCTCAAAAAACAAACACACAATTCAAAAGAAGTGAATAGGGGCTAGGAACATAGCTCAGTGGCGTAAGTACCTGTCTGGCAAGCACAAGGTCCTGAGTTCGATTCCTGATACAAAAAACAAAACAAAAAAAAACATGCCCCCCAAACCAAGAAAACAATCAAACCAAACCAAAACAAAAAATCTCAAAAGAAATGGATAGATTACTAGATACATATCAATTAGCAAAAATGAACCAACAAAATATAAAAACCCTGAATACTCCAACAGGCAAGGATAATGAACCAGTAAGAAAAACCCTTACCAATTTAGAAAAGCCCAGAACTTGATAGATTTACTGCTGAATTCTACAACTTCAGTAATGCCAATACTCCTCCAAGTCTTTAATGAAACTGAAAGGGAAGGAGTACTCCCAAAGTTATTCCTGGAAGCAAATGGTACCCTGATAACAAAACCAGACAAAAACCCAACTTAAAAAAAATATATATATACAATCTCTGTAATGAACACAGATGTAAAAATTCTTAACAAAATTCTTACAAACAGGAAATCACCAAAAAGATCATATAGCATGACCAAAAAGGCTTTATCCCAGGGATACAAGGATATTTCAACATACACAAATCAATAAATATAATACATCTCAAACAGAAACAAAGACCAAAATCATATGATCATCTCAAGAGATATAGAAAAAGCCTTTGACAAAATCCAACAGGAAAACAAAAAAATTCAACATGCAATTTTATAAAAACCTTGAAGAAAATAGAAAGGATCTTATCTCAATCTGATAAAAGTTATTTATGACCAACCTACTGCCATCACCATATTAAATAGGAAAAACCTGAACACTTTCCCTCTAAAATCGGTAACAAGAGAAGGACATCCACTATCACTACCACTGTCCAATTTAGTACCTGAAACATCAATCAGGGGAGTGAAGCAAGATAAACAAATAAAAGGAATACTTACAGGAAAGGAAGAAGTCTAATTAGTACCTGCAGATGACATGGTCTTTTACATGGAAGATCCAAAAAATTCCAACAAAGAACTCTTAGAGTTCATGACCAAATCTAGCTATGTACCTGGATACAAAATGTGACGGCTGATTGTGTCAACTTGAGAAGTTTAGTTAGGAGAAGCATTGCAAATTCGACTCCGCAATTCCACACCCTAGGGGAAATGAGGAAGGACCAAGCTGTTCCTGTATTTTTGGAGGAGCTCCAGTCTTCGCATTCACTTTGGATGTCATCTCCTGGCTTCTGGCACAGACTCCTCAGCCTCCATCACAGAGCTGTCAGCCTCCTAACACAGACGCACAGGGGACACTGCAGGGAGTGCCAGCCCTTGGACTGAACCCTTCCGCTTCCAGGGTGCACACAGACCCTTTGCACTCTTCCCATCTGACTCTGTGGGTGGCCACTGTGAGCCAATCCTGTGGATTTATATATCTTGTGCTACATCTGTTTCTCTAGTAAACACTGACTGACATACAGAGTCAACACATGAAAATCAATAGCATTCCTGTATGGCAGTAATGAACTCACTGAGAAAGAAATTAGGAAAACAAGGCCATTCACAGGAGCATCAAGAAAATGAAAACCTTAAGAATTAACCTAAGAAAATGACAGACCTTTACAATGAAACCTACAGTACTCTGAAAAAGGTGGCTGAAGACACCAGAAAATGGAAAGATGTCCCCTGTTCCTGGATGGGCAGAACCATACTCTCAAAGTGGCTACATTTCCAAAACTAGTATATAGATCTAACACAATCCTATTCAAATCTGAATCAAATTACAAGCAGTACGCTTCACAGAATTAGAGAAAACAATACTTAAATTCATATGAAATTAAAAGAGACCCAGAATAGCAAAAGCAATTCTGGGCCCTAAGAGCAAAGCAGGAGGTATCAATCCCAAATTTCAAGTTATATTACAAAACTACAGTGATTAAAAAACAACATGGCACTGGTTAAAAAAAAAAAAGACATGTGGGCCAGGGATTTAGCTCAGCAGCATAAGCACCTGCTTGGCAAGCATGAGGTTGTGACTTCGATCCCCAGTACCGGGAAAAAACAAAAAACAAAAAATGGACATGTGGATCAATAAAACAGAATAGAGAATGAAGAAACAACCCCAGGCACATTCAGTCACATCTTTGACAAAAAGATCTAAAACACATACTCGAGGAAAGGGCTGCTTTAGCAAATGGTGCTAGGAAAACTGACTTATCTAACATGCAGAGGACTGAAGCTAGACCCATATCCTTCACCGTTTACTAAACTAAAACCAAAAGAATCAAAAATCTAAGTATTAAAATGGAAAAAATTGCATAAAATAGATGAAACTCTTGAAGACATAGGCAAGAACTCTCTGAACATAACACCATTTAGAAAACAACTGACATCAAGAATCAGCAAATGGGGTTCATGGGATCATACCAAATTAAAAAGCTACTGCAAAGGAAAAGAAACAACCAACAGAATGAAGAGATAACCTACAGAATGGGAAAAATTTTATCAGCTACACCTTGCACAGAGGACTAATATCTAGAATATAAATAGAGCAAAGAAAAAAAAAAGGGATACATACAGGAAAGGAAGAAGTCTAATAATTAGTACCTGCAGATGACATGGTCATCAAAATAAAGGCCCAACTAAAAAATGGGCAACTGAAATGAACAGACACTTCTCAGAAAAAGTACTGTATGGCCAATACATTAAAAAAGGCTCAGCTTCTCTGGCCATTAAATGGAAGTGAAAACAATACTGAGATTCCATCTTACTCCAGAAAGAATGGCCATCATCTGGAAATCAAGTAACAACAAATTCAGGTGAGGCGACAGGAAAAAAGCAACACTTCTATATTGTTGGTGGGAATGCCAACTAGTACAGCCACTACAGAAATCAGTATGGAAATTCCTCTGAAAATCAGAAGTAGCAGTGCTATTCAACCCACCTCTTTGCCTTGCTGTTTTCTGCTCTCAGAAGAGTTAAAGACATCATATTACAGTAATACACACATACCCATGTTTCTGTAGTTAAATGTTGGAATGGGCCTACATGTATATCAATAGGTAAATGGACAAAAAAAATGTATTTATACCCAGTAAGAGTACTACTTCACTCTAAAGGATAAATTTGAGTTGTTTGTAGGAAAATAATGCACCCTGGGACCATAATACTAAGTGAAATAAACTGGACACAGAAGGTTAAATATTGCATGTTTTCTCTTATATGAGAAACTCAAACTATATATAATGAGTGAAATAAAAGTCAGATAATAGGGAACAGGGAGATTTTTTTACAAATGGGAAGAGTGACAAGAAATGGAAGGAGAGGAAATGGAGGGAGGTGAAGGGGGTGTAAAAAGAACTACAATAATAAATAAATAAATAAATAAATAAATAAAAGAACTCTGAGGTGTTACATACGTGTGCCAACTCCTCATGATGAATGGAATTATTATATATGCCAAATATGTCCTAATAAAAATAAAATTTAATAAACCAAATTTTTCCTAACTAAACATATATAAATAGTTCAAATAAAGTTTACTAGGCATCTCTTTAGTTTTGGTTTTCTTTGGCAGTACTGGGAGATCAAAACCAGGGCCTCACACATGCTGGGCAAGCTACTCTAGCACTGAGTTGCAATCCCCAGCCCTTCTGATAATTTTACTTTGAAGGCTGGGTGTGGTGGTGCACACCTGTGATCCTAGCACTTGGGAGGATGAGGCAGGAGGATTGCCAAGAGTTTGAGGCCAGCATGGGCTACACAGTGAGTTCAGGGCCACTCTAAACTATAGCGAGATGCTGTCTCAAAAAACCCAAAATGTTTGTTTAAGACAACATCTTGCTATATACCCCAAGCTGGCCTTAAACTTTTGATTCTCCTGCCTCAAGTCTCCTGAGTAGCTGGGATCACAGGTGTGAAACATCTTAACAGCCAGCCTAAGACACTGTAGTCACAAAGAACTTTGGTAAAGGCAGGGAGTATGGAAAACATAAAGATGAATAGACTATGTAATGGTATCTGGTACCCTTTCATTCAGTAATACACAGGATAGTACAAGATGCCTCTGAAGTGCAAGGAGAAAACAATCCCGTCTGCTTGAAGAGCTACTAACAGGCTTTTTGCGTTGGGTTTCAAAGGCTATGTACAATTTCTTCCATTAAGCTGGGTGTAGTGGTACAGGCCTGGAAACCCAGCACTCAGGCAGCTGAGGCAGGAGGATTCCTTTGAGTTTTAGGTTGGCCTTGGTTACATGGTGAGTTCAAGGCCAGCCTGAACTACATAACAATGCCTTGTCTCAAAAACAAAACAAAACACAGAGTTCTTCCATTAAAGGACATGGAGGAGCTAAAGCCATGATGTTGATATATATAAATACGTGTAGTATTATTTTTCTTTTAATTACTAATACAAAATGTACTCGTAAAATATACAAAAACCTCCAAGGCATGGAGGTGTACACCTGTAATCCTAACACTCTGGGAGGCTAAGGCAGGAGGACTGCAACCTAGAGTTCAGCTTGGGCAACTTAAGAGACTTAGCCAGACCCTTAAAAAGAAGGAAGGAAGGAAGAAAGGAAGGGTGGGTGGGCTGGCAGTGCAGTTCTGTACCATGGCCTTAGGCTCAATCCCCTGTACATGTCCTGTGCCCCCAAAACCCAAATGAGCCAATTTTCTCACTTCTATGCAGGGGCAAACACTGCAATATATTCTAAAGCCTTTTCGTTACACACATACACATTCACACGCCATGTTTATAGGTATGTTTATAAAAAGTTTGTTCTCACAAAAATGGAATCACACACAAAACACCGTTCTGCAACATGACTTCTTTCTTTTAACAGTTTCTTTTCTGGCAGCTTTCCATGTTTTCACACCCCCAAAAATGAATCTTCTGGAGAGTGGTAGATCTGGACCACTTTCTAGAATCATAAGACAGCCTGATGATGAAACTGTTGTTTGCTTCCACATGTAATGCCTATGAAAAAATAAACCACCACACTACAGTATCTGAGACGTGTTGTAGCCTACCTGACGAGGAAATTTCTTCGCCTCTTTTCATTCCCAGCCTTTTATAAATTTCCCTCTCAGGATCAACATAGATTTCGTGGGAATATCCAGTCAGCTTGCAGAATGGCTGAAGAACAAACAGTTGGAACATTTATAAGAACAAATCAAAAAAGAGCAACAATAGCTATCTTCAGCCCACGTAGCCTATAGTTCAAATAATGAATTTTTCTATATTAAACAGATTTGACCTGTCAGAGCCCTATTTCTAAACATTTACCTCAATATGATGGTAAGATGATTGTCCAATCACTATAAGGGTGACGTCTGCTTCCTTTGGGGGGAAAAAAAAAAAGTACGCAAGTGTTATTACAAATTACATTTTACAGGACTTCCCCTAATCTGACTCTCATTTTATTCCAATGCCACCTAGAGGATCCTAGAAGAATAGAATGAGCAGCAAACTTGGGAATCAAAAGATTTCCTAACATGTTTGATTCACTGGATTCTTTTCCTAAGAAGTGCTAAGTCTTAAACATAAGAACTGAATCTGTAAAGCTACTAGAAAAAACCGTAAGAGCAAAAGCTCTGTGTTTTTTGTTTGGGTAATGATTTCTTGGACATAACTCCAGAAACAAAAACGGACCCATGAAATTGCATCAAAAGAAACAGTTTGTGCTCGGCAAAGGAAACAACAGAATCAAGAGACATCTCTTGGGCTGGGAAGACATACCTTGAAAATAGACGTCTAGTAAGAGTCTAAAACCCCAAAACCATAAGGCCTCAACTTCACGGCAAGAAAACAAATAATCTGACTTAAAAATGGACAAAAGTGGGCTAGGGATGTGCATCAGTGAAACAGCATGTGCCTGTCATGCATGGGGTCCTGGGTTTAATCCCCAACAAAAATGAAAAGCAAAACAAAAACAACAATCCTCCCAAAAGACTGGAATAATTATTTCTCAAAAAACATACAAACATCCAACCAGTCATCAAGGAAATGCAAATCAGACATTGAGATACAGCCTCACATCCTTTGAGGGCTATTAATCAAAAAAATAAATGTTAGTGAGGACGAGGAGAAAAGAGAACCTTTGCGCACGGTAGATGGTAACAGTACTGCTGTAACGAAAACAGCGTGTAAAAATGTTACTACCACATGATCTAGCACTGATTTCATTTCCTGCCCACTAGGGAAGGAAATGAAATAAATTTGTTAAAATGAAATAAATCTATACTCCCCTGTTCTCTGCTGCACTATTCATACTGGACAGGATATGGAAGTAGAAATCTAGCATCCATTAAGGGCTCAATGGATAAAGAAAAGGTATCACAACGGAATAGCAGTCAGCCAAGAAAGAAGGAAATTTTTATTCAATTTGTGACAACATGGAGGACGTTATGCTAAGTGAAATAAGCCAGGCCCAGCAAGATGAATAGCACATGATCTCACTTATTCAGTAAATGGAATCAAAAAGTAGGGAATATGGTTGTTAGCAGCAGAGAGGTAAAAGGGAGGGCGAACGGGGAGAAGTTGTTCAAAGGGTGTAAGTTTCCGGGTTATACAGGAAGAAAACGTGTTAGAAATCTATGGCCCAGCAAGTGATCACAGTTATAGTTAACAATAATGTTTGGATATTTTAATAGTGCTAATAGATTTTAAATGTTCTTTTAAAACACACACATAAAAACTAAAGAGCTAGGGCTGCTTTATCAGACCATTTTATTTTTTCACACCCTAACTGGTAAGATCTGCGCAAAGTAGACTTGAGTTTTACCTAGAATGACCAATGCCTTCACTCAAAAAGTCTCCCAGGGGTGCAGTTCAGGAGTGGAGGGCTTGCCTCGTGGGGCTCTGGAATCGAGTCCCAGCACAGAAAAATAAACCCAATAGAGTAAAACAAAAAACTCAACCAGAGGTCGGGGATATAACAGCGGCACAGCTCCTGCCTGGCAAGCGTGAGTTCGAGTTTGATTTCCGGTACCGAAAAAAAAAAAAGGAAAATGAGGCACAGGGAAGTTGAAGCCTAATGAAAAATATACACTGGCACCTTTAAGGCATATTAGTGCGTGTGTTTTACAGTGAAAAACTATTTGAAGGAAGTTAAAACAAAACAAGCGGGGTGCCAACATTCTGCAGCATTTGTTTTTGGGGATTATTATTTGACGTTTGAGAGCAGATTACCAGGTAACAGCAAAGCATCTAAGTTATTACCCTCAGTACTTTTTTTTTTCTTTTCTGGTGCTGAGGGAAGAACCAGGACCTTCACACCGCGCCACATCCCGGGGCCCTTTTTCTGTACAGGCGGCGACTCGCCTCCTGCCTCAGTTTCCCAGGAACTACCCGCTTAGAGACAAACGGCAACGAGGCGGTCAGGACGGAACCGGGCTGCCCCTCGCACTTGCCTCCAGGGCGCTCCTGGGGACCTTGGCCAGGTCTTCCACGTACTCCTTGCAGGCGTAGCAGAGGAAATGCCGCACGAGCACCACCACGGCGCGGCGCTCCCGGAACAGCGCCCCGAACGGCACCCGCCGCCCGCGCGGGTCCAGAACAGGAAGCTCGGCCACGCCCGCCGCCAGGGGCAGCCCTTCGGGGCCGGCCGGGACCGAGCTGGGGACGTCGCCTCCGCGGATCTGCCGCGTCACGGGCGCCGCCATCCCAGCCAGAGCCCGAGGTCCCTGGACGGTTAGGACTGGCGGCCGAAGGCCTGACGCACGGACGCACGCATGGACGAGGACGACGGAGAGACGCAGACGGGCGGGGCGAGCCGGGGGCGGGGCGAGCCGGGGGCGGGGCGAGCCCCGGGACTCGGGATTCGGGCCCAGGTCAGTCGCAAACGTCCGCAGAGCTGTCTTGCAGGGCAGGACTCTCCTTTAAACGTGCATAAAATATTGAGGTAATTTTACCGTGGACGTTTCTTTATCCACCAGCTAGGTGCTGTGCTTAACGTTTACTCTAGCATGTTATCCCACGCTCATAGTTACATGTCTTTTGACTTACTCATCTGCCATCCATGTCCCTACTGAGATATAAAACATTTTCACCACTTGAGAACATTCTCACAATTTTACTTTTGTTTCGTTTTGTTTTTTTTGAGACCAGGTCTCGCTGTGTAGTCAGGCTGGCCTTGAATTCACTGTGCAACTAGGCTGGCCTCAAACTCACAGGGATCATCCTGTCCCAGCCTCCTGAGTGCTGGGATTACAGGCATGTGCCTCCATGTCTGGGTCTACTTTTGACCACTGCGTATGATGAATGTATCCTAGAAGCATTGCAGGAGTCCACGTCTTATTCTGAAAACGTTTCTAGCTAAGGCTATTTATCAGACCCTTCAGGTGAGTTCATCCACCAGTGTAGAGCAGAGTGCAGTGGTGTGTGTATGTGCGCGCGTGTGTGCACATGTTTCAGTGCTGGGGATTGAACTCAGAGCCTTTGCACTGAGCTACATTTCCAGCCCCTTTGGTTTTGCTGAACTGTCCAGACTGGTTTTGAACTTGTGATTCTCCTGTCTCAGCCTTTCAGAGTGCAAGGATTATGGGTGTGCGCCACCAGATATGGTTCAGGATTAGATTGTTTTATGCTTTTCTCTTCTGGGGATTGAACTCATGGGCTTCTGCATGCTAGTCAGCTGCTCCTCCATTGAATCACAACTCCTATACCCTACCTTTGCATTAGTTTTGTAGAAATCCTACACTTTCTTATCTGCACAATTTTTCTTGGGGCAGGCAGGCAACATAGAGTGGCAGCCCAGTCTTGATCTGCTGATCTCACCACAGTTTGAGAAGCAGAAAACCTGCATTTCAAAACCAGAGCACTAGGAGGACTGCCCGGGAGATAAAGGCTTGTTGTCTGTGTTTGCCTCCACAGCTACCAGAGGAGGCAGGGTGTGGAGATTCCAGTGAGGCTGTCCCAGCTGTGTACCCAGGAGCATGCCCCTGTGAGCACCTTGTAGCAACCTTCCCAGTGGGAACTGTAATTTCATGCTGCTGCCCCGCGGACTCCTGACGCCTAACTGCCACCATTCATCCACCCACCTGCCAGCCTCTGCCTCCAGCATCTGAAATGTTTCCCTTGATTCCCAATGCAGACACTACATGCTCCAGGCCTGGCACTACCCTGCAGGCTCCTGGTGAGCCAGCTTCATGTGCGTGCCTGCCATGCAGCCTGTGCCCACCTGCAGCTGGTTGAGCTGTTTCCTACCCTCTGTGGACTATAGGTATCTTGGGCAACCCAGAAAAGTTATCATCCAATGAGATGAATCTGTATCTTCTCAAGAGAGACCTGAAATCCCAGCTCTCAGGAGGCTGAGGCAGGAAAGTTATGAGTTCAGGTGCCATCCTCAACTATACAACAAGTAGTTGAACAAAGCAAAAAAAAAAAAATCTCAAGGTGGGGGGAACTGAGGAAAGAGAAAGGGACTCCTGAGGCTCAGTCCTCAAGAAGTCATTTTTATGTAGCCATGATGAGATATCACTTCACACTTACTCAGAATGGCTATTATAAAATGAGACACAGCCTTGGCGAGGCTATATATAACCTGGAACCTCTGCATACTGTTGGTGGAAGGTACTTCCTTCATGACTAGTTGTTTGCAAGTTTTTTTATGTCGATTTCTTCGTATCTTGTAACATTGTGGGAATTTATTAGGTTTAAAATATTTTTTAAATAGACTTAGGGTTTTCTACATTTAAGATTATGTTGGCTGCAGAGACAATGTTATTTCTTCCTTTCTGATTTGAAAGTCGTTTACTCTTCTTATTTTCTTGCCTAGTTGCTCTGGCTAGAACTATGTTGAAGAGAAATATGAGTGAACATCTGTATCTAGTTTCTGATCATAGTGGGAAAGTCTTCAGGTTTTCAACCTTACTTTTTTTTTTTTTTTCTTCAGTGCCGGGGATTGAACCCAGTTCCTCACACATGCCAGGGGAGTGGTCTACCACTAGCCAAGGAGATCTAGAGAGGGTTCCTGTTTCATTGTCCCCTGGCCACTAGTGGGCATTATTATTGAAGAGGACTCCAAATGGCGACCAGGAGCCAGTATTTATGTTATTTTAAAACCTCTCTCTCTCTCTCTCTCTCTCTCTCTGGTCTTTTTGAGATAGAGTTTCACTATGCAGCTCAGGCTGGCCTTGAACTCACTTTGTAGTTCTGGTTGGCCTTGAACTCGCAGTAATCCTCCTACCTCAGCCTCCTGAGTGTTGGGATTACAGCTGTGTGCCACCAAAAATTTCTCATTGTTATGAGGCTGGTGTGGGCCTTAAATTGATGTGTTTCTGTGCACTCTCTGCAGCTCCTTGATTTCAGATATTAAGGCAAGGAAATGGTGTGTTTACATCAAAGACTCTTTGCTGGGGGATCTCAGTACCAATGCCCTTGGTTGATAGGGAGCTTCTTGAATATTAGAAGAGAGCGTTGACAGGAGGCTCTTTGTCAGCTGTGACCAAGCTTATTATAATCCTGTTGTTCTAGTTAGGCAGAAACTGATGTGCAGATAAGATGACACTCTAATTTATCACAAACACTAATGCATGACTGCTCTCAGTGTTATCTTTCATGAGGAATAGATAATTTCATTTTAAATATAAAGAGCAGCATAATCATCTGCCTGGCAAGTGCGAGGTTCTGAGTTCAATTCCAAGCATCAAAAACCAAAACGAAAAAAAACCCCATAGAGACTGCACTACGTGTATAGAGTTCCCAGTGTATTGGGGTTCAATAAAAAAGAAATTCCAGACATGGCTGGTGCTGATGTTTGCACTACAGAATGTACTTGGTATCATTGAAGTATGCACCTAAAATAGTTAAAGTGCTAAATTTTATGTAATATAAGTTTAACTCCAGGGAAAACCAAGTCTGCAGAGAAACAGTCTGAGACTGTTTCTCTGACAACAGACTCTGACAACGAGAATAAAAGGCTGCTGCTTCCATGATGGAAACAATGCAGTCTAAACTGCCCCCAGGTGATGGGCTGGTCACCCTGGATATGTGTCCTGGCCAGGCCTTGGTGTCCATCTCTGCTTCTGGCAATTGGCCACAGTGGCCCTGGTGAGTGAAGACCGTGTCACTGAACCCGTGCGTTGCACCCTGCCCTGCTGTGGGCCAATGGGGCTGAGGAATGAGGCCACCTGGAATCCTCTTAAAGGGTCACCCTGTCCACTGACTCTTAAAGTCCTCCTCTGCTGAGATCACACTTTGGTGAACACTCATGTAGGATACAGATATTCCCACATTTTCCACCCACTTAGAGAGGCGGGTCCACTTACCTTTTGCCTAGATTTCCTGGTCACCAATTTTTAAACCATGTTCATTCCAGGCCCCTGACTTGTGTCATCCCATTTGTGTATAATCCAGCCACTCCAGGATGAGATGCTAGGTCTTTTTTTTTTCTTAAGCAATAATTAGACGTTAATCAGATCTTTAAAAATACCTTCATAGCAACACCTGTATTAGTGTTTGAACAAACTGATAGATGCCATAGCTTAGCCAGGTGGACAGACACATAAATTGACCCTTATGAATTAGGCACGAACCATCTAATATCCATCACTATGAAAGTGTTTACATAAATTTGGACACATGTTTTGAGATGTACAAATACCATCTCCCCATGATGAACACATTCATTATGTATCACAAACATGTACTGATACAACAGAATTTTAAAAATAAAGCTGGGCCTATTGGTGCATACAGCATTTGGGAGGCTGAGGCAGGAAGATTCTTGTGAGTTTGAGACCAATCTGGGCTACAAAGTGAGCTCAAGACCAGCCTGAACTGCATAGCAAGACTCTGTCTCAAAAAAGACAACAAACAAACAAAACAAGGACATATGCATTGTTATTTCTAGAGCAAATGTGGTAGATTTATGATGTACTGACATGGAAAGATCTCCAAAACACACATTTAGCAAAAAAGCAAGTATCAGAACAATGCATAAAATACAATTCAATTTAAATCAAACAAAGAACGTTGGGAGCCCTTGAAGCTGGAAATTGACCACACCTGTGGGGGCCAGCCAGTGGGGGGTGAGAACAAAGACCACCTGGGGCAAGATGCAGAAATAAGTGACTCCAGACCCCCAAACATCACGCCCTTAGATTGCCATAGGTATATTATTAGGCAACAGGGTGTCATGTGACATGAAGATGCTAAATATATAAATGCCCCTACAGTCAGGGGGCAGTTTCTTTCCTCCCTTCAGGAGAGAGGGCTCCACCTGACCTCAGCTTTTGTTTCTTTTCCTTATTTTCTCATGTTCTTGGGGGTACTCCCCCCAACAACATCAAGAGCCAATATAAACATAGTTAAAGACATACTGCTACAGATGCATAGAAAACAAACAGAGGTGCCTGTTCTAGGTGTGGGCAGGAGTGAGCTGACTGATGTTCCCTTGTGCTTACAGACTACCTGAGAATTTAAGCAGAAGAGTGTGTCTAGATGAAACTTCTCAGCAGAGAGGTAATGAGAAAGAGAGCAAGGAAACGGAAAGAGAGAGAGGACAGCTGCTCCGTCAGATGGTCCCTAAGATGCTGATTGACCTACTGGGCTGCTTCTTCCCTGCCCACTTCCCAGATTCAGGCTGTGTAAGAGGGCAAGTGAGCTCATGGGACCTTCGAGGAGATGTGTTTTGTGTTGCCTGGGATCACAGGAATCCAGCCAGTGGAGACAGCAAAGCGCACAGGAAGGGTCCACAAGGGATGAAAAGGGCCTCGTGCTGTGCAGTCTTTGGTTCCAGGTCATGACCGCATCCAGGCTACATGTTGGCCTCAGGGTTCTTAATAACCTTCGAATTCTGGTCATGTATTTCCCCCTACTTCAGTGTCTGTGCTACCCTCCTCCTTGTAATCCAAACTTCCTAACTAGAATGGTAGAAATTAGACTGATTCTACACATGTTGGTCACTTTGGTCACCCAGAGTTGATTTCCAGTTTATTTCTTTTATTATCAATGCCTATTAATCTTATAAAATATTGTGTTGCAAGGAGTATCACTCTAGAGATAATTCTCAAGGAGATCTTTATATATATATATATATATATATATATATATATATATATATATTTATTTCTCTAAAACCCCAGGACTTCGAGCCAAGTTCTTCTTCCTGTAGACACCTGCATGGGTTTGGACGAAATGGAAGACACCACTTACCCTGGCTGCTGTTGACAACAAAGAATGGAAATAGCTCGAGAAGAAAATCAAATCTTGCGGCGCCCTTTTCTGTCCATGCCGCGTCCTAGCCCATCCACGCCTTGTGACAATCGCTTCTCCAGGAAAAGGACGCCGCATGTGGGAATTGGGCACGGGGATCTTGAAATGTTTTGTACTGATAATTATAATTTGTGTAGTTCACATGTGTATGTTTTTATGTAATGCTCAATATGAAGTCGAGGTTGGAGACTCCAGGGGGGTTGCTGGAGGCCCTCTAGATAACCCCTTTGTGAGGACTGGTTGTGAAATTTTACCTTCTGTGAGTAGTATGAGAGAGTTTATACAGAGGCTTTAAATGGGAGAGCTCATGGAGGAGGATTTGCAGGGTTCCTGTGAGACAACTGCCCTGAGACACTGGACAGGCAGCCAGAGACGGGCAACTAGGACACATATGTTACGCCACCGGCCACCTAAGACAGGCACAGGACCAATTGCTGTCCTGCAGGCCCATGACGGGTAAGGCCTGGTTGGATTCATATGAAGAGTCCTTGACCTAAGACAGGCGCTGTCCTACGGGCAGCCAGAGACGGGCAACTAGGACACATATGTTACGCCACCGGTCGCCTAAGACAGGCACAGGACCAACTGCTGTCCTGCAGGCCCATGACGGGTAAGGCCTGGTTGGGTTCATATAAAGAGTCCTTGACCTAAGACAGGCGCTGTTCTCACAGGAACTGCCATACTCCCATAAGTGATAAAGGAAACAATGTAGGGAGCAACATAATAGCCTCACGCATCTCTTCCTCCTGCAGGCATCCAGGTGCCTCGGCTTACATTTCCCAAACTAACTAAGTAACAAGATTGAGATGTTACAAAGATGAAAAG
>PVLA01008110.1:0-72590 GCA_004027455.1 Hydrochoerus hydrochaeris
CTTCCTTCCTTCCTTCCTTCCTTCCTTCCTTCCTTCCTTCCTTCCTTCCTTCTGTGCTGGGGATTGATTCCAAAACCTCACATGCTAGGCAAGTGCTTTGCCATTGAGCTACACACCCAGCCAAAAAGAGCTTTGTATGCTCAGAACACTTCCGCTTTCACAGTCACATGCAGTCCACACCACTGTCCTAGGAGACAGGCCACACCAGGGTGTTTATGAGACGGTGACATTGGAAAGATACCTTTCCCAGTCACACTGCGGAAAAGGAAACCAGAACCTGAAACGCCGAGAGAATGTGTGCCTGGTATCATAAATGCCATCCATCCCCTCGGAACCACTTTCCATTGCAAGGCCAAGCTAACGGAGCAGGGGCCACACGGCCGTGGAGCCGAGGACAGCTGCGCCATGTTCACAAGGGCAACACCCTCACAGGACCTTCTAGCAGTTGCGAGGAATTAGCCCTAATTTTTATCAAAATATAACTCTGGGGGTCCGAAATGAGATGGAGACTCAGAATGCTTCGGTGGTGTACTGTATTGTCCCCGCATCCAAGAATTAAGCATTAGACCTCACAATTTACACAAAGGGGAGAAAAGTGGGGATCCCTCCTTTTTTGCACAGAGTTGTACTCAAGGCCTCATCCCAGCAGGGGCCAGCACTGGGCTGAAGCTCAGAACATGTTAGGATGGGGCCCTCGAGAGTTTTCCCTCTGCCCTCAAAGGCTCTTGCCTGGTGGAGTGTGCTGATTGTATTTATCTGCGTCTTCTCTTGGCTATTTTGGCTGTTTAGTTTGTCAGTTTTGTTTATATTTTCAAAGAACCAGCTTTTTGTTTCATTGGTAATTTGTATTTTTCTTTTAGTCTCTATTTCACTTATTTCTTCTCTGCTCTTTATTATTTCTTCTGTAAAGCCTTGATGACATATCATTAGGTTATTTATATGTGATCTGTCCATTTCTTTATGTAGACATTTATTGCCACGCATTTCCTTTATAGTACTGGAAACACATAACTTCCTATGTATGGGAAAAAGCTTTTACCCAATTGGCAAATCACCTTACCAGTACAATCATAAGAACAACATCTACTACTTTCTTTCCTTCTTAGAAAGGAGTAACATCACAAATATTAATAGACCTCTACTAATGCTTCAGATTTATGAAACTTTTTCATTTAATCAGTTTATTTTGGGGGGTGCTTGTTGTGTTCTAGTTGCTCTGCTAAAGGCTACAATGATTATGAAGTGATAACATATAATAATCACCATTAAAGAGGTTTTACTCTAGCAGAATTTTATTTCATAACAGCCTTGTGAGATGTGAATAGTGTTATTTCCATTTGCAAATGGGACACTGAGGCTGAGTGCAGTTGAGTAGATTGTTTTTGTATTGTACAACTAGCAGTATTCGTGCACACATACTTACATCACAGTGGCAAAGCCAGGTGTTAAACCTCAGGTCTTTTTGATTCTGGTCACTCAAGTACATTTTCTTCTTTCATAAACAAAGACACTTTTCTGCTTCAGAGAACTTACACTAGTTGAGGGAGACTCCAGAAAGAAAACTAAAGGAACTGTGTGAAGCACAAAATGATTGCTAGGAATTAAGGTTTGGGGTATTCTGTGGGAAGGAAGAATGTTGAGGTCTAAGTGATAGGGAAAACTTCATATTGAAAGTGGAATTTAAGCTTAACTTTGGAGCATAGTTAAAACTTAAATAGGTCCAGGAGGAACAGGATTGGTGCATGTGGAGGCGAGGTGGTAAGAGAGCAAAAGAGTTCCAGTGAGATAGTTTGGGAAGGTACGATGCTGGAGACAGTGGTCCTAGTTACGGAAATGGTGTGAAAGAGGATTCAGAGGGTCCTAAGTGTCAAGCTGAGGACTTTGAGATTTTATTTTATAGTTTTATAATATTGTAGTTAACCTGTATTGAATATCCTGAGTAATATGTATAATCTCATTTAATTCTTTTTTTTTTTTTTTTTTTTTTGGTACCAAGGATCAAACTCACAACCTTGCACTTGCCAAGCAGGTGCTTATGCCACTGAGCTAAATCCCCAGCCCCATCATTTAGTTCTTAAGTAAACATGAGGCCCAGCAAAGCTGAGTAACTTGCTGAGGTCAGACCATTAGTAAACAGAAGAGCCAAGGTTTAAATGAAGGAATCTGGATCCAGAACTCCAGCTCTTAATTATGACACTGTTCTGTGCTAGGGTCCATGGTAGAGTGAACAAGTGTCAAGCTCAGGACTGACTTCAAGAAAGTTTCATCTCCTAACGTTTCTTTAGCATTTAGGGAAGGGTTATGACCAGATAGTGACATCCTGTCCCACCCCTGCCTGCCCTTACTCAGTTTGGCACTGGCCGTGAAGAAGCTAAGATACTAGCACTAACGGCCTCGCCTCTGCCAGCTTTCCTGTGCTCCTCTGCCTGCTTTAATACTCACCTCTGGTCGTTGGCCCCGGTTACCTCCTGTAACCTCCATGCCGTGTCAGTCCCCCGCAGCTGTATGCCGTCGTCCTGGAGTGTAGTTTCTGAGCACCACTCCCAGCAACATGACTAAAAACTTGTTAAAAGTCCCAGTTCTGGAGCCTCACCCCATACCTACTAAATCAGTGACGTGCAGTGTAACAGGGGTGGGGTAACAGGGTGGGGGTTTCAGGCGATTGTGCTGCATGCTGCAGTCTGAGAACCAGCTCTGTAGTCTACTTGGGGGCTTAAGCTCGGGGGCAAATTGCAGCCTGTGGTATTGGCGTTGGGACTATTTGAGATCTGCCTCCTAGTTTCTCTCCTGCAGGGTCTCATAGTCTGATCATAGAAATAGCCCTAAGTTACTAGGCTAATGGGCATTTTAAGAGGGCTTTTACTAAAATTATGATCGCATGGTTTTTTTGTTGTGTTTTGTTTTTTGTTTTTTTGGTACTAGGGCTCAAACTCAAAATCTTGCACCTTCCAGGGTAGGCACTGACACCACAACATCACTAAACTAAACCCCTGGCCCTATGATTGCATTTTATAAGCTTATTTAACCCTGCTTTGTAACTTTAGTTCATTCCTGAAAACCTGAATGCTAAAGTGAAAAGTTATTAAATTGGAAAATATTTTTATTGATTTTAATAGGAAAAATAGTGTTTCATTGTCATCTATGATATCCAAATAATTTGCAGATTTAAAAAAATTGAATAATAAATATGAATTCATATAACCAATATAGTGATACCTCAGTTGTCAAACTCAATTCATTCCAAATTCGTGTTGAAATACCAAAAAGTTTGAGAACTGAACATACTTTTTCCATCAGAAACGATGGAAAACCAATTAACTGATTCTGAGGCCTAAAAATTACACTTACAATTTTTCCAGGACTTTTAACAAATTTTACAAAGATTTCTTTATCATGGTTCTCACAGTTTTCCTCTTTACTGCTGGTATCACTAACTTTCTTTGGAGCTATGGTTATGATATTTTATGCAAATAAAGTGAAAACAAAAAAAAGTCCAGTGGTGAATGTTTGAATGCACTCACACGAGCACTGTGTGAGGTCTGGGTGAGAGCAGTGCTTAGACCGGAGTGTCGCCCCCTTCTGTCCATGTCGAGAGGCGACCAGTGACTCACTCTCGGCCCACGCGGGGTTTTTCAAATTGGACTTTGGGTTCAACAATAAAGCAAAGTTACTAACACTGAGCAGACTTTTTTCAAACTTTGTTGTTGGAGTAGTGGAAAGTTCAAGCATGGAGCTGCTCAGTAGCTGAGGTATCACTGTACTGGAAAGTAAATAAAAAACTTATTCCTAAAACATAATGTAAGGATGATTCACTGTACTTGGAAAGAGAGGAAGACACTTGACAGTGAATTGTGACTGACAGAGGAGAGGCCTTTGGAAGGTGTTGGAGAGTCAGATGGTAAACTTCCGTGCAGGTCACCCCTGGAAATTTATGTTTCCTTGCACTTACACTGCACGCACCGGCCGGCCACTAAGAGAGAGGCCTTCCTTAGTCTCTAGGACCCTGGAGGAGTGAGATATCTTACCAACGTATCCCAACAGGTGCTTATGGGAGGCACAGACAGAGCAAAGAGGGAATGACTTGGAAGCTTGTAGACTTCTCAGCTGCCAAAATAAACTTGGGAAAAAGAGTAGGGTCCTGATAAATATGGTGGCCAAAGGGACAGCAAAGGAAAGTCTCAGGATGCACTGTAGCTCAGAATAGAGGGTCCACTTCAAACACCTGGAGAACAAGGAGGGACATGTGTGACAAGACACAGCAGTAGGAAGGCAGCTATATTCTGCAGGCAACAGAAAGGCACAAAAGGTATTGGAGGACAACAGGACATATTTTAGGAAGTGTAAAATCAACTTTAAAAATACTTCTGTTGGTTGGGCATGTAGCGCAGTGGTAGAACACTTGCCTGGCATGTGCTCCATTTCAGCACTTGTGAAAAAACCTGTAGCACTTCAAACAGTATAGTACTGGCTATGTAAAATCAAGGGGAGACACTGTAGCAGAAATCTGACATTGAATTTTGAGAGAATGACAAGTGATTATTAAATTTAGTGATGATATAATAACTACTTTTTCGAAAAATACAAGATGAAATACTTTGGGTTCATCCTAAAAGAACTGTTATTGAGATAGTGGTAGCAAGCTTTGGGTCAGGACTGCTACATTCATATCACACCCTTCACCCTATACCAGGAGAACAAAGAGAAGCTCAAGATTCTGTCCTTCCTGAGGACCTTAAGCCCTGTGTCCTGGAATGGGCCAGTCAGAGGAAGAAGGGCTTTTTTGTAATATGTCCATCCAGTAGGAATACTATTTTGAAGTTAACTTTGCTGGAGAGATCATCTTTTTGCAATTGCTCCAAGGGATAATACTGTATGTGTTAACCAAACTCTCTTTGGTACCCAGTACTTGGAATAATTTTTATATATTTGCCAGCAAAAGCCCTTTTCTGGAGGCATTTGATCATTAACTATTATTAGATCTTAGCTAGAGAGGGTTCTAGTTTTCTGAAATGTTGAACTACTGCCATTAGAACTATAAATTCAGAAGAAATAACACAACTGAGAAACCCAGCAGAGATGGCACTTCCTCAACTCATTTTATAGGAGTGTGTGGCAGGCAAATGTAAACCAGTTCTCAAGCATTAACCTTGTTTCTGGGGAGGGGACAGCCATGATCCAGACAAACTGTCTTCCGTCTGCCCTGACACGTTTAGTCTAGTGTTAAAAATTCATAAAGAATAAGGCTACATAAGACATTTGGAACTAATCAGTTTAAGAGAAGTGATTTTATAGGACAAATAATGGGCCTTAAGGTAGGCATGCTCTGCCTCTCACTATGGCACTGATTCACTGGGGATGGTGCCAGTGATTTCCCTCTCAGGCCCTCAGTTTCTGTATGTGTAAAAGGAAAGACTGTGCCAAATCCCTGCTTGCTTTCAAACCCAACGTTTTGTGATTTATTAAAAAATAAAACCTTTTTCTAACCACATCCTGAGTTGCTATTAAATAAATCAGTAGAGAAGCATTATGTTTTAAGTGATTTGAGCCAAATAATGCTTTTTGCGTACTTGCTCTTGTTTTCCAGAAACTCTGTGAAGGCATATTTAAAGTCCTTGTAAAGGACGTCCCAACAACGTGTCAAGTGTCCTGCCTGGAAGTACTCCGTATTCTCTCCCGAGACAAAAAAATTTTAGTTCCTGTAACCTCTAAGGAAAATATGCAGATACTGCTGAGACTCGCCAAGCTAAACGAGTCAGATGATTCTTTGGAGAAGGTGTCCGAGTTCCCTGTCATTGTGGAGTCGTTGAAGTGTCTGTGTAATATAGTGTTTAACAGTCCTATGGCACAGCAGCTCAGCCTGGAACTTAATCTTGCTGCAAAGCTCTGCAACCTCCTGAGAAAGTGCAAGGGCCGAAAATTCATCAGTGACATTAAATGCTTTGACTTGCGCTTGCTCTTCCTCTTGTCACTTTTGCACACTGACATCAGGTCACAGTTGCGCTACGAGCTCCAAGGACTACCGCTGCTAACCCAGATCTTGGAAAGTGCCTTTAGCATCAAGTGGACCGACGAGTATGAGTCGGCCATAGACCATAGTGGACCTCCCCTCTCACCTCAGGAGACAGACTGTGCCATTGAGGCTCTCAAAGCGCTCTTCAATGTGACAGTAGACAGTTGGAAGGTGCACAAAGAGGTAAGGTGGGGAATCATATCCGCCTGGAATTTCCCTGATCTGGAGTGTTCTGCCAGCTCCCTGCAAGGGAAGAGTGCTAGCTTGGAAAGTGGGACGGGTTGTCAGTTCCAATACTTGGTTATATGAACTATGATATATATATTATTTTGTTTTATTGTGTTTCTCTTCTTTTAGTACTAGAGATTGAACTCAGAGCCGTGGCACTGAGCTACATCTCCAGCTATTTTTAAAGATTTTCTAATTTTGATGTAGGATCTTTCTGAGTTACTGAGTTGATTGCACTTCTAGTCCTTCTCCCTCGCCCTCCGGTAGTGCTGGGACCACAGGCCTGGGCCACCCGCCACACCTGGCTGACACACTTCTTCACTGTTGGCTCGTTCGTTCTGTTTGTGTAACAGGGGCAAGATGGACTACTCTTTTGTACAATGTCAAATATAGTTTGTTTTCTGAGTTGTACTATAGCTTATCTTTTTTTTGACATTGCATTTCTCAGAAACAAAGTTTAAATTTTAAGATTCAAGTGGAAATAAAACAATGGTTTTGATAAAAGTAAAGGTATTTTTGATGGGTGCCCTCTTAAAAGTTAAGATAAATCCAGCCAGTTGAAATTGATCATCAGAATTGTTGTGTGCTCAGAAAAGTAAGAACTGACATGTGTACCCCGCCCCCCGTCGTCACAGGCTCCTCGGGTGTTACTTTAGAGTGTGCGCTGGCTATCAGAAGTGTAGGACGACACGCCAGATAGCAGTCTTTGTACTCAGTCGTGGAAAACAAGCGTAATTACACCAGAGTGTGGGAAAGGGTATCTTGATACACTTGACTTCTTTCTAGACTGAGATCCTTTTCTGTCACTTGGACCTTCCAGCAACCAAAAGTGAGAAAAATTTGATAGTTTCTGAGTGCCCATAAGGACAGTATGCTAAAGACTTAGTGTACAGAGTCAGCAGTTGGAAGTGGACATAAACTTTTCCTTTTTTCTATAGTTTTTACATTTCACATTTTCTTTCTTTAATAGGTGGTCAAAGTCAGCCACACCTTTAAAAAGAAAGACAATTTTGAATCTGGTGTTTGAGTTAACAGTTTGCTGTGTGCTCCTGAAATAGTTCTGGCCCATAAACAATGGTCTATTTTTGCCCGCAGCCAACTTAGGAGGGGCGTTGTGCGCAGTGATGTAGTGGGAGTGGCCCAGCACCTGAGTTTTAAAGTGCAAATAAGTTTGTATTTTGAAACCAAATATTTGAAGATCTGTCTTGACAGCTTTTTTAGATGACTGTAGTCTGGTCAGCTTTTTCCTGAGACTTGGCAGGAAAAGATGTGGAAAGCCCACATGCTCCATTTATGCTTTGAAACCAAATATTTGTAAGTGTTTAAAATGTTACGTGTCTATGCTTATTTGGTACCTTCTATGGTTATTTTTCTTACACTGCTTGTTTTAATGTTTTTACATTATGTTGCTGGTTGCAAGAGCTCCCCTGAAATTGTTGGTTTGCTGTTGTTGAGCCCATGTTATTTAAGCTATGCACCAAACAGTGTCTCCCACTGTTCAAAGGCCTGACAGAAACAGCTTGTAATTCAGTGTTTTCACATCAGTGTATGTGTGCGATGACATGTCCTAAAAACTCCCTGAGCTGAGCTAAACCGCATGAGTGTGCTTCAGTCCAAGATAATAGTGGTGCTGAAAGAATGTAAGCCTCTGCTGTAAAGGGCTGGTTAGTCCCCTAGTGGGAGTCCTGCTTTAGTAACCTCTGCTGTGAATTGTGGCTCAGTTATCGCAGCCATTAAGAAACGTGGTTAGTTAATGTGACTGTGTTATTGAGGTTTTCAGATCCTGGCTAACCCATTTAGAAAAGAATATCTTCATGAGTCTTCAATTTAAACTTTTAGCAAACATTTATTCATTCAGTCACTCAACAATATTTATGGACAATTGATAGACATTATGTGGGCATTTTGTAATGTATCAGCAAATAATAGTCATTGTTTTTGCGTTCATGAAACTTCAGTTTAATAGGTGAAATGTATAATAAATCATTGAACAAGTACATAATTACGTAAAGGGCTAGGAAACAGTGTAGTGGCTGGAAGTGTGACTTCGAAGATCTCTCCTGAGAAGACCTGAAGATTAAGAATCATATAACCATTTGAAGAGTGGAGAATTTCCCTAAAATTGACCCAGCATAGAAGAAGACACAGAAACCGAAGCATGGTGTAGTTTTCTTTGAAATCTTTGCAGCGTAGCATAAAGAAGTCTCCAAGGTGCCGAGGGACTGGCTATGAAGAGCCCCTTTTCCTGGATGTCAGTGTTCCCCAGTTTGTCAGCTGTGAAACATCTTCCTTCAACTGAGCAAGTACCCACAGAATTAATACTCCAAAGTCCAGCTGAGTTAAAGAGGTGTGAAAACTTACTTAACAGAAGACCCCAACTTTAAAATAGTTACTGTTGTTTTCCCTCTTCTGAAAATAGCGCGCACTCATTGCAAAAGACCTAGGAGAGGCTCACCAGCAGTGAACACATACTACCTGCAGAAACATTCTTCTCGCCATTCTTCCTCATGAGGTCTGTCAACAGCATGCAGCCACATCTTTTAAAAATGCTTTCGAAGGACTGGGATGATGGCTCTGGCCTGCATGAATAAGGCTCTGCGTTCAATCTCCAGTATCACAAAAAATAGAAGTTAAAAAATTAAAATGTGATCTTTTTTTTTTTTCAGAACTTCACAAAAAAAGTGTTCTTGGAAGAATAGTGGTTTTCAAGGTTGGGGTGCTGCTCAATGATAGAGTGTTAGTCTGGTGTGTAAGGCCCTGGTTTTGCTCCCTAAAACTGCCCCAAAATATAGTAGTTTTCAAAATGTGTTCCTTGAAATGAAATTTGCCCAGGAGTGGCCTCTCTGCGGGGTGGGCAGTTTTGCTGATTCTCCATCTTCATTTTAAAAACAGCTCCTTTGATTGTTGTCACTTACTGTTGTTTCTCTGTAAATTTAAGTTGTAACTAAGATTTCATTTGGAGATAAAAAGGAATCTTCAGCAACAACAAGAAAAAATATTTTGACAGCCACATGTAACTTTTATTTGTTAAAGGTGATAAAACCTTATGAAAGAATACTCCTAAGTATAAAAATAATTGTCAATATAAAGAAATTATCAATATAAAATATTTAGGCACTTAAATTGTTTCCAATTGATTATTGTTTTAAATACTAATACATTGACTATTCTTCTTGTAAAACCTTGGGAGATGCATTCCTGAAATTGATGGACCAGATGATTTTAAGGTGTATTTTGTTTTTTGTTTTTTGTTTTTGTCTTCTTGAGACAGGGTCTCACTATGTAGTTCAGGCTGGCTTTGAGCTCACTGTGTAGCCCTGGCTGGTCTTGAACTTGCAACGATCCTCCTGCCTCAGCCTCCCGAGTGCTGGGATTACAGGAGCGTACCACCATGCCCAGCAGTGTGTTGTCAAACTGACCTTCAGAATGCTAGTGCTGGCTAAACCCCACACACTTCACTTTCAGAGTTTTTTGCCTATTTCACAGCTTAATAGTTACAGAAAACAGAGATATTTGGTTTTGGTTTTAGCTATTCTAGCAGATAACTTCTATGATACTTTATTTTTATGGGTTTCATTCATAATTCACCAAAACCAGAAAAGAATGAGCTGGGTTTCTCTTGAGGTTTAAAAACTTCATACCATTCGTTCATTTTAGATTCATGCCTGAGCATTAAGTTCCGGCCTGGTAGCTGGTGCCAGCAGCAGATGGTTGGGGGCCCCTTTCCTTTCGGTTGGTGTAGCTGGCCGCGTGTCCTTGTGTGGATCCCATTGCTCCCTCTCTTCTCTTTCTTGCTCCCTCCGTTTCCTAAAAGTAGTGTATTTGGATAGGCCGGTGACTCCTGCAGCAGCACTTAACGTTAGTTCTAAGAAAGTTAGTTGAAATCTTCTTTGTTCTTTGCACTTCAGTATTTTCCTAAATGTGTCTGTTGATGGAGGAGAACATGTCCTAGGAGTCCTTTACATAGCACACTTTCCCTTCTCCAGTGCGTCTAAGGTCAGTGCAGTATAATAAACACACGCAAGGACGAGCAGACATGATAGGGCCAGACAACCGAGTGTGAGTGGAGAAGCCCAAACATCTGAGTAAACAGAAGATGCTAGTAGAGTGAGATAAAGCAGTGAGTCCACGGAAGTTCATTGAGAACGCCCCATTGTAGCAGAAGGGGCTCTGTGAACACTTCAGAGACTTAGAAGGAAATACAGACAAAGAAAAGATATTACTAAAATTCCAGGCTTTGCAGTGTGTTTTTGCAGAATCGTTTTTGCAGCAGTTATTGAGCATTTTGTGCCAAGCTCTGTGCTAGGCAGGTAAAATGCCCTCAGAGTACTAAGTCTACCAGGGAAACTAGACATATGAACACATTTGGCTGTACGGTTGTGCCTAAGTCCATGTTCAGCTGCTGTAACAGAGCACCACAGACTGATAATTAACAGGAGAGGTTTGTGGGGTTGTGTCTGTGAGGGCCTGCTTGCTGTAGCATCTCAGGGTGGAAGGCATTGCTTGGAGAAAGCGCATCCATGTGCCTGTCTGAAAGGAGGAGAGAGCCTGTGAGCACAGCAGGGACTGAACCTCGCCCACGCCCCTGGTGCCAGCATTGATCCGCTCACAGCAGCAGAGCACGCCCAAACCACCCAGGGCCAATCTGGTGGAAAGTGGATTCCGTGTGTGCTTCAGTAGGAGCATTTAAACCATAGGTTGTTACATTCTTTACTATTCTTAGCAGCATTTTCTGTGTATTTCAAAATAATCACATCAGGGAAGCATACTGGCTTTGAGTGCCATATACTTTAGATATTCCTTTGAGCTTTTGAGCATTGATTAGATCAAAGTTTTAAATGAAAAGATAAGAGGAAAATTAATATTTTTGCCAAATAAAGTTAGATCTTCCACAGTTTGCATGGAAGAAAAAAAAAGCAGTAGTATAGTAGTAGCATCTAATTAGGAAGTAAAGATTATAGAAAGAGATCCCAAAGAATTTCTTGTTTTTATCTCTGATTTCATTTTGATTTCTGCTATCACAACCAAATCTGATGCTCACTGTCTTTTGCCCTCTGATCTTAGAGCCTTTTTTCTTTCTCAGACTTTGAAGATGGTGTTAGTTCAGAGGAGAGAATGCTGATGGCTTACAGATACAGAACATTGTATAGGTTGTGTGATGTTTGAAGAGTAGTTACCATCAACCTTACCTGGTATTCTTGTGAGACAGGAATCTCGACTCCATCTGACAGACAGAGATACTGATGAGTGTGTTAAAATTCCTTGTAGAAAGGCACAGAGTGGGTAACCCGCGGTGGGAAAGCATTGTCCACTGTCACCTTTAATAAGTAAAACTACTCATGCAATAGCACTCCTCTGACAGCATTTACTGAAATGTGGTCTAGTAGAATAGAAGAAAAGTCTACAAATAAACTTATATGCAGCCAGTCAGCTGGTTTATGATACAGGTAACATGAATTTGTATCCCTACCTCTGCCAAAAGCACAAAAGAATTAACTTGAGTTGGTTGAGAGACCTAAATATAAAAGATGAAGCAATGAAGCATATAGGAAGTTATCTTCATGACTTTATTCCAAAGTTAAACATTTCTTAAATAAGCAAAGATTTCTGAAGAAAGCGGGACTCAAGATCAAACAATAAACCTAAAAATTCACAACTTGATCTTTATTAAAGTAAGTTTATCAAAAGAAAAAGTTAAGGCAGGCCAATAAGTGGCAGAAGACAAAGCAGAAGACTCGAACAGGAGATTTGCAAAGAGCTGTCCACATGACCAGTAAACATATGAAAAAGTGTTCAACTTTATTGGTCATCAGGAAAATGCCTGCTAAAACTAAGAAACTGTTACACATGCTTGAGAAGGACTAAAATCAACAAAGGCTGACAATATCAAGTATCATAGAGAGACTGCCCTGAGCATAAATTGACGTAAATCCTGTGAAACACTGGCATTGTCTTCTGAAGCTTGACTTACAGCTGTTCCCTGTGACTGCATCCCCTTTCCTGCATGTACACACAGCAGATCCCAAGTGACATGTAAGAAGTGTGTTCACACAGGTAATGATCCATGTGTCCATCAGGAGTGTGAGGACAGTCAGGGAGGTGGATTCATCCTGGGCAGTGCTGTTCAGCACTGTTTTCTTAACTGTCTGCAATGAATAAAGCACCAGGTCCTCTCCCCAGGCCCTCAGTTCAAGTCTACTACTCACAACGTTCCTAAACCCTCCGCACTCTGTTCTCGCGGCACTGCTGATCAGTGACAGGCAGCATGGGCCAGCGCCACACTTAGGAGCAGGTTGCTCTTAAGCAATGAATACGCAAGCGGCACCTGCACACATCAGTGTGGACGAACCTCACGGCCAGACACTGGAGGTCTGGGCAATTCTGTTCATACAAAGTGTGGTGATGACGGATCGCTCACCTGTGACATTGAAAAACACCTTTGAGGAGCTGAAGATTGTCAGTGCGGAAATGTGTGAGCATTCTGGGTTCTTGATCTTGGCATTGCATGAGTTTTCATACTGGTTATATAGGCACACTCATTTTGTGGTGTTATCAGCATGCTTATAATTTGGCCCTTTTCTGTTTATATATTATACTTAACATTTGCATTAGGATCATTGAGCATGTGGGACACACATTCTACTTTTATGATGGTATAGAACAAAATATATGTGAAATTAACGTGCAAATACAAATTATGATTTCATGAAAGAACTTAAACAGATAGAGTGATAGTCGAGAAAGAAGGAATCCACTTAGCTCCAGTGGCCAAAGAAGAGGCTTCTCCAAGAAGATGCTTTAGCTGAGACTTGGGGTATGAAAAGGAATCAGCAGTGTAAAGAGTGGATGTGGTTTCAGAAGTTGTTTTGAGTAGAAAAATAGATTTCAGTAGATTTAGGATAAGAGAGGATATCACAGACAGAAGGACTTGAGAATAGGTGTTACGAAAACTGGAAAAGGAAATGGGATGGAAAGTCAGATTTTGGCTTGGAGTTATAGACAGTGAAAAAATCAAAAGTGTTCGTTTTGCATGAGGGTTATCTTCCTCACTGAGAAGAGAAAGATTGTTTCATCTAAAATAAAGGAGAATCTAGCTTAAAAGGTAGTACATTTCCCAGTTTATTTCCAAAAGCGAGGAACATACCTTAGGAGGAGTTGTATAATCATGGAGCGTGGAACTGGTTTCAGTGTGCTCTGTGCAGGGAACACATATTTCCATGTGCACATTTTCACCCAGGTATTGGGGGTGGATGGCAAGTGGACCGCGCTCACTTGAACCCTGCTGGAGTCCGCGCAGATTCCACCACTCCTTTCCCTTAGCCCCCAGTGTCTGTTACCTGTGTTACCTCTGCCACCCTCACCTCTTATTCCTCGCCAAGACCCCTTCCCTCTCAGCTTCACACTTCACTGAAGGTTTTGTAGCACTGTGTGTGTAGCATTTCTGTTGTGTGTGGGGGACAGTGTGTGGGGTAACTGGGGCCAGAGAAGCTGTATAACTTGTCTAAGTTCATCACCCAGATGCCTGTCTGCAAGTGCAGCGCTGTTTCCATTACAGCACCCAGGCCTTTATCTTTCCCAGTTCTGGTGCAATGGTGATGTGTTTAAAATGCTGTCCTGGAATAATCAAAGTGTCCCTATTGCTACATTTTAAGAGCAACATCTTCTTAGACTGTGTGAGTATATATATATATATATATATATATATATATATATATATATATATACTTGTAAATGTATTTTACTTAATTTGGATTTAAAATCAATTATATACTAAGAAACTTTTGAAATTTTTAGTAGCTTTTTGGAGTAATTACATTTTTCTTGAAATACTGCCTATCGGGGCTATCATAATTAGCTCTAATTGTGTGTTATCTTAATTACTCATAATCTGGATGAAGAGAGATAAGACCTTGATACGGGTGACTCAATTAATCTAATGGTCCAAGATCTCACCTCAAATGAAGTGGTGAGCCAGCGGCTATTGGAGCTCACTTGGTTCCTTTGCGGCAGTCAGCCCCCTCTGACCGGCTTCAGCGAGTGAGTGAAGATGGGGAAGGAGGAGGGAGCTCAGATTGCTTGTTGGCGATTTGCTGGTTGTTCTGCAGGAACTGAAGGATTTAGAACACTGATAAAATGAAGCTGATGGACTCACTGCTTTTGAAAGTTAAGAGATGAGAAGGATGTAGAAGTAGCTGCAAAAATAGCTGTCCTGATGTAAGACAGTACTACATTTTGTTGGGACTTTGAAAATGGCTGGCAAACGGGCATAGCATGCTAGAGGATAAAGAATCCAGATTTCAGGGCCAGGGATTTAGCTCAGTGGCATAAGTGCCTGCCTTGCAAGCGCACGGTTGTGAGTTCAATCCCCGGTACCCCTCCTAAAATAAATAAATAGATAAATTTTTAAAAATGGGCTGGGGATTTAGCTCAGTGGCATAAGCGTCTGCCTGGCAAGTGCCAGGTCATGGTACCAAGACCTGGTACCAAAAAAAAAAAAAAAGAATCCAGATATCTGGAAATGTGAAAACCCCAGTAGAGTTGTATCTTCAGCAAAGGTAAAGCAGAATGGCTGAATCGACAGCCCCCGGTGTCCGCTGTTTCCAGAGGAGCTGTGTCTGTCCATGCGTGAGGCTAACTGTCGACGGCTTACATGTCTGTCCACGGCTTACTGTTGCCTCACCATGGAATTCTTCCCAAAGTGTCCTGAGTCTCCCTCCATGGGGTACGTGTTCTGGGGGCAGGTGATGGTAAGTGTGTACCAGACTGCCATGTGAAGGCATTCAACCCCCAATTTTTCCTCTCCTTTTTTCATTTGCATAGAGTGATTCTCATCAGTTCCGTGTCATGGCAGCTGTCCTTCGCCATTGTTTACTAATCGTAGGTCCAACTGAAGACAAAACGGAAGAGCTGCACAGGTGGGTGGCCTCTGTATTGATTTGAATGAAAGACGACAGTAGGTTTTGTTCTTATGTTTTTCATTTTAATTGTTCACTACAAGTCCAGGAAGTGAAAATAGTAGGGCAAGTCAGGTACCTGGTAGGTCAGAAATGATTGCAGTGCCTAATGAAAAATTTTTTCTGCTCTCTTTGACTTTGTTGTATTGCGCCCCACCAACAGAAGAAAACTTGGCAATTGTTGTATTCAATAATACAACCCAGAACAATAATAGTATCACACCATTATTAAATACTTTCTGTGTATAGCATTGTGCTAAATTCTTTATAAAGATTAACTGCCAGGCTGGGGATGTGGCTCAGTGGTAGAATGTTCACCTAACATGCACAAGGCTTTGGGTTCAATCCCCAGAACTCTCTTTTTTTTTTCTTTAAACTTCTTTGAATCATCACACCAGCCTCATGAGGTAAGTGTTGCTGATTTTCACTGTTTGTAAACAAGGAAACTTAGGCATAGAAAGATCAATCAATTTCTCTGTGATGACAGTTCTAGTAAATGAAATAGGATTGCAGACCTGCTTTCAGTTACTAAACTCAATCAACATTCTTGCTAATTCCATTTGAAGAGTATGTATCTTAAGCTATAATTAAAAAAAAATCCTAACAAGACTACAGTCACAGTGTCTAGTATTAAAATATATTTATAAGTACAAAATATGTTAAAAATTGGTAAAATTTTGTGATTTATCTATTAGACTAATTAATGAATTACTGTTAAAATGTATTCTCAGGATCCTGGGGTATAGCTTGGTGGTAGACCACTTACCTAGCATGCACCTGGGCCCTGGGTTCAATTCCTAGCACTGCATTAAAAATAAAAGGTTATTGTCTAAGAACAACTCAGTAAGAATTAATGTTCTGTAGTCCTCTTACTCTTCCCACCCCAGATCAAAATCGTAGTATCAAGACTTTTGGACTGAGTGTAGTGTCTCATGCCTATAATCCTAGCACCCTGGGAGGCTAAGGCAGGAGAATTGCAAGCTTGAGCCTAACTTAAATAATTTAGCAACTTAATGAGACTTTATCTCAAAATACATTAGAAAGGGATGGTGAGGTAGCTCATGCAAAAGCCTTGGGTTCAGTTACTAGTATTGAAAAAATCTTTTAACTTCTTCATAAAATTATGTATAAAATTTGTTTAAAAAGTCCTGGAGTTACAGCTCACTTCCGCCAATCAAATCAGTCAGTACTATTCTCAGTACCAGGAAAGAAAGGAACAAAGGAAAAAAAAAAAAAAAACAAGCCAAACGATGTTTAAAACAATTCAAATAAATTCAGATCTACAAAGAAATTACTTCAGTATTAATTCTGCATTACCAAGAAGTTAATATGAGGTTCTTCTTTACTCCTTAATAGTAAAATGAGCATTCAAAATACTGTTTTCCAAAATATGGCCTACATAAAAACTTAAAAGAAATACAACCAAGTATAAATGAAACATATCCCTAATTACTATTTTTCAATCAAATCCATGTTATTTATGAAACTAACCCTGAAAGAAAGCTGGCTTATAGGCCAAGGAGTAAATTGATTTTTATCTGAAATCAGATATCACAAGTTGCATAGTCGTACAGAACATAAGGAGAAAGCCTTTTGACAGAAATTCTTATGCTGGTCACAAATGTACTGCTAAGGCTTTCTCTGTAGAATGAATTAATAACTCAGCACCCAGTATTTGTCAAAAGGGAAAGAAAATTACATGGAAAATATTAAAATCAACTTTTTGAAAAAGTAATCAAGTTTATTTTCCTTTGTAATTTTTTTTTCTTTCAACTTGCCTTGGAAGTTTCTTTGATAAAAATCTGTTGGCTTCACTGTAAGTAAGAAGCTGTATCCCTAGGGCCACAGCAGGATCATGGTGTTTCTCAGGCTTTCCTGGGAGACTGAGGATACAGCTGACTTAACAGTTCTTCTGGAATGGCCTTGGATGTCACTTTAATTAGAATTAAAGAGATTAATATCATTGTGACCTGCAGTGACTATGTTAATCCATTTAAACAGAGAAAACTCCAATCTCAGAGCTATTTTAGGAACTCACTAGAGCTGAAATATCTGCTAAAATCTGCTCCTCTGCAGTGACCATGGAACCACTTCTGTGTTTGTATACACATGCATGTGTGAGTGTGTGTGTATGTGTGTGTGTGTAACAGGCATAGTTTTTTTTAGAGGATATTTCAAAATCAAGTCTCTCATTCTGTTTTGAAGCCGTTTTCTTTTTTTTTTTTTCTGTTCCTCCTTTTACTTTATTTTTTTTTATTTAAAGAGAAACAAAAGCATGTAAAGGGTAGAGATAATACAGAATTTAAAAAAAAAAGATAATAAGAAATCACTAGTTGATAAATTACATATTGTCCTCTTAGAAATAGTTGTTCAAGTTACAAAATTAAAGCATACAAAGTAGATATTCAAACAGTGAGAGTGTAAACAGCTGTGCATGCATGAATCTCTGCATGTATTTCTATCCTTTCTGTATTAGAGGGAAAAACAAAACCTAGCAAGACAAAACAAAACAAATTCCTATAAAAACATGAAATCAAAAAGTTATATAAAACCACAGTACAAGGTGATCTACAATGATTACTGTGTAGTCTCTTATTATCTTCAGTAGAATTGTCTATATCATCAGGCATAATTGAATATAGCAGTATAATTGAATATAGCAGTACATAACAATATTAGTAAAAATAAAACATTGTAGACAGTATAAAACTTCAAAGGCAGGTAATAATCAAACCAGAGTGAATATTCTAGTGAATCTTGTCATCTTCAGTGCAGTTGCCTATACTCTCAGACTTGATACTATCAATCATAACAGCTTTGAATAAAATATATCAATATAAAACAGCGATCTAACAGACCAGATTCGATTACGATCAGTCATGGTAAAACAGTGTAGGTTATACAGAGCTTTAGATTAAGTTAATAGGAAATTAAGGATGATTACTGTACTATATCCTGTTATTTTCGGGATTACTGTCTGTGCCCTCAAATCTAGTACAGGTAGAATGACTGGAACAGAATATAATACATCTAAGCAGATTTGTGTGAGTAATGTGGGTTTTAAATCCTGGTGCACTATTAACAATATAGTGTATCAAGGCCATCTATGTTAGAGATTCTAGCCATCCTTCTCTGCCTCATTTCTGCTATGCTATTTTTCTGCCTTTGTTTGTCTACTTTTCTCCTTCATTCTACTGCCTGCCCCACTCATTGAGGCCTTTCTGCCACTGTTCCTAAAATCCTGGTATTTTTTTTTCTCTCTCTCTAGAATGTCCTTCAGTATTCTCTGTAGGGTTGGATTGGTGGTCACAGACTCCCCCAGTTCCTCTTTGTCATGGAAGCATCTTGTTTCTCCATTAATTTCTAGTGACAGTTTTGCAGGATACATCAATCTGGGCTGGAGATTATTTTCTTTCAGGGCTTGGAATACTTCACTCCAAGCTCTTCTTGATCTGATGGTCTGTGTTGAGAAGTCAGCCATGATCCTGATGGGCTTACCTTTATAGATAATCTGTTTCTTTTCTCTGATGGCTTTTAATATTCTGTTTTTATATTGAATTTCTGGTATCTTGATTATTATATGTCTGGGTGTAGCTCTGTTTTGGTTTTAGGTGGCTGGAGTTCCGTATGCCTCACACAACCGAATGTCATTTTCTTTTCCCATGCTTAGAAAATTTTCCTTAATTATTTCTGTGAATAGCCTTTGTAATTCGCCTGTATGTATTCCTGCTTCTTCGTTCACATTTCTTATTTTTAAATTGTAGGTTCTCTTGTCATCTTCTAGCCTTTGTGTGTGTATTGTTACTGCCTGTTTCCTTGTTATTTTTAAGAGATCTTTCCTTTTGTGATCACACATTGCAAACGTCTTCAAGTTTTGATAGTCTATCCTTAGTGTCTTTTAAGGAGTTTTGCCAGCTTTCAATGGAGTTTTTAATTTCCTGGTAGTCTCTTTGAACCTGCTTCATGTATTCTATATTTTCTTTATATTCTTTATCAAATGTTTCTCTCCTTTTTTTGTGTTCCTCCCTTCTTCCGTCTGTATCATCCTGAGAGATGCTTCTTGAGAGCATTTCTTTTATCACTCTACTCATATCCTGCTTTACCTGATTTAATATTTCAGTTTTGAGCTCGTGTACAAGGTCCCAAAGATCAGTACTCTCAGGGTTCTGGGCTGGGGGCTTCCTCCTGCCTCTCTCTCCTGTCATGGCCCTGGCTTCCTCCACACAGGTTACAGTGCAGGTCCCAGCCCCCTTCCCTGTTGGCCACGTTTCCTCAGAAGCACGCTGGTGAGGGAACTCCGCCCTCTCCTGCCTGCTCTTGTCACTGAGGTGTAAGCAGCGGCTGCGTTTGCCTGCCCCTCCCCACCGGGCCAGCCAAACTTCAGGGGCCTTCACCCGTTTAGTGCGTGCTAGGCACGGGGAATCGATTTGGGATGGCTCACTGGGTCCCAGCCAGGGGTGCGGCCCAGTCCAAGCAAATCCCACGAATCTGCTCTGGGGAGGGAAGATCCACGTGAAGTCACTGTCACTCCCAGTTCAGGCTCCTCCTGCCCGAGTCCAACATGTCGCCCATTTGGTTGCACCCTTCCTGTAGGGGGGGGTCTCATTCCCAACACTGACCATGAATTAATGAAGGTCCCTTCACCGGCTCTGCTCTCCGCTTGGCTCACCAACCCCCAACTTCAGTGCTGCTGTGGTTCCTGTGAGTGGCGGCGGGAACAAGTTTGGGCAGCTCTGCTGGCTGGTGCGGATTCAAGCTGGCGCAAATTCAGGCCGGCGCAAACTTGGCGGGTTGCCGTGAAAATGCTGTGTCCCGTAATTTTTAGCTGTTCCGGTTTTAGTCCCACCGTATTTGATGAGCTTTTTTACATTTTAATTTCTTCCTGTGTCGAGAGGATCCATCTCCCTCTTGTCCGGGTCTCTACAGGGTGTTTTATTCTGGCATATGAGTTGTTTCTTTGTATTTTGTTGTTCACTGGTTGGCCAGCTTGACTTCTCTCCCTGAAGCCATTTTCTAAGTTCTTTTTTTTACTGGGCTTTTACACTGACTTGTTGGAAGGAAATGTGAAGTGACGTAGGTGGTGCTGGGTAGACCAGAGTGCGAGTGCAGATTACCAGCCCCGCGAGGTTAGAGGAGGTGAGTGACGAAGCCCACAGAGCTCCTGGCCCTGACTCCGAGGAGGCTCTTACTGGACCGCAGCTGCTGCCATTGCTGCTCTGATACTTCTACTACAAGTGTATTACCTTTTAGAGCTAAGATTTTATTCTAAATCTGCATTAAGGTCATTTTTTGATTTTGATATTTTGTTTAGGAACTTATATTTACCCTGCGATTTGTAAATAAATCCATTTTTTGTTACTGAGTTGTTTCTAAAACCAGTGAATGTCAAAACCCATAAAAGTACTTTTAGAATAATAATAATAAAAAAAGTAGCCTGGCTGTTTTTCCTATTACATTGTAAGGCAGTACCATTTTTTTTCCTTTCCAGAAAAATAGATAAAATAAGTTAGCTCAGGAAGACTCTAGATCTTGACCTTCACTTCTACTAGTCAGCATTTTAGTTCTTCGGTTTGTTCAGTTTCCTTTTGTCTGTACTTGTGGGAGAAGATTCTTACCCATGCTTTTTGCTCTATTGAAGGACACCTGTTTCCATTCCTTCTGCCGGTAGCCTGCAAGTGCCCTCGGCACGCTTGTCAGAGTCAGTGAGTGTGTGCATTAGCACTTGGCCCCGGGAACTGCATGCAGATGTGGTTTCTTTTGGAGAGAAGGCCCTTAGTGCCAGCCCCACTGAGTGCACTGAGCACATTAGCATCCCCAAAGCTGTTTGTTATTTCTTTGTTTAAACTAATTCATTGCTGGGTGTGGTGGCACACGCCTGTAATTCCAACCCTCAGGAGACTGAGGCAGGAGGATCACCTCCAGTTCGAGGCCAGCCTGGGCTGCATAGCAAGGCCCTATCAAAAAAAAAATAAAATAAAAATAAACTAATGTTTTGTCTCATGTATTGAAGGGAATACTTCAGTACCTCATTATAGTACTAAATGTAGTATCTTAACATATGATTGAGTTTTTTTCCCTAATGGTTTATTGTGGTAAAATGTACTTTACAAACGTGCCATCGTAACACTTCGTAAGCACACTACTCGGCAGTATTAAGTTTATTTGTGATGCTATGCACCTGTTACCACAGTCTGCCTCCGTAGCTCCCTTTCTATTGCATAGCTGAAACTGGCCCCGTTAAACACTGTCTTCTCATTCTTCCTCCTCCCCAGCCCCTGGCAGCAATAGTTCTGTTTCTCTCTCTGGAGATTCAACTCTGGGGAGCTCATGATCTCAGGGCAGCTGGGTTTTTTCACTTAGAATAATGTCCTCAAGGTTCATCTGTAGGATGCCTACATTTCTTTTTTTTCCTTACATCTAGATTACGCTCAATGCGTGTACACACTAGGGAGCAGGGGGAGATGCACATATCATGAAAAGTTAATTCAGGGAAAGGATAGAGAGATGTCATTAACTTTTTAATAGTTTCCCCAAGAATTGTTGCAGTAAACAGTGTTCATAGGTAAAGGGTGGGTGACATGTCTAGAATGAGGAGGGAAGTCTTCCTCATCTCTCACTTGTCCCCCATCCTCTTCCACAATCCCAGTGTTCCCTTTTTCTCCCACCATGAGCCCCCCGTAATGCTCTTAGTGGTTTAGCTTTTTCTCTGTCCCTAGACATCAGTTCATCATTGTGACCTTTCTTCTCTGTAAGCACTATGTCCCGCCAGGCTCACTGCCTCCTCCGCGGCTGTCCCCCTGCCCCCTCGCTGCACTCACCTCTCAGGCTGCTGAGCTCGCTGTGAAGACTCTGTCTAACCTGACAGACCTGCCATCGTGGCTTCTCTCAGTGTTGACAGTGCTACTTCAAACTGCTGCTTGGTGTGGCCATGGGAGCCTGGCAGTTAGGTTAAGTCTCCGACCTTTGCATGGGGCTTCAGGAAAAGACGTCATGCTCACTGCCAGGTGGGCTCTGTATACTAAATGGGGTGCTGTGCTCTCATTGTGGCTCTGTACCAGTGACTTGGATTTCTTCTGAATGAGGAAAGTGATCTCCATTGTGTTCCACTGGATGAACCCATAGGGTTGGAGCACAGACATCAGCCTCACCTCTGGGGGCTCTCTGTAGACAGCATTCCTCTTTGTGTCCTCAAGCGAAGTATTTGCACAACACTGATCCACAGTCCCTCCCCTGGCCTTCCAGAGCTTACCATTCCGCAGTCCAACAACTTGGGAATTTAGACTGCTCTGCCTCTCCCTCTTACTGGGCCCTTTGCACTTGTTCTGCCTGGTATCCGGATGCCCTCACCTAGATTTTAAGAGGTTGGGTCCTTCCTGTCATTTAGCACTCAGCTCATATGTGGCTTCTTTATGTAGCCTTCTCTGACCCCTCATTTAGATTCAGAGTCACAGACTCTATTTTAATACCTGTTTTATTTCATGGCATTTACCACTAAGTGCAATAATCTTGTTCTTTTATTTTTCTACCTGTTCATTTCTTCCCCTCATGAAATTTTTACCTTGAAAAGAGTACAGAGCTTACTTGTCTTGTCCACCACTTTACCCCACCACCTAAGGCAGGTATGAGTAGTTGCTCAGTCACCATTAACTGAGTGGAGGGAGAGATGGATAGATATGCTCTTGTTCACCCCTTAGCAGTAGTTAGAGTGGAGGCAACAGCACCCTCAAAGCTTTCATCTCCTACCCCTGCCTGTAAAACATTGTGGCTGTGCTTTCCTGTTTCTTGCCAGTTGCAGAAAATGAAATGACTCTCTTCTTACCCAGAGATTGTTCCCACACCTTTTTCTTCTGCCTGCTGACCCCTTATTCCAGCACTATTTCCTTCTGTAGATTGCCAGTCCATTTGGAGGGTTCATCCCTTCAAGCTGAACACACGGAGGACTGTCTCACCGAGGGGAGGAGAGTCTTCCCTTCATTAGAACTTCATCCCCCAGAGCTGTCAGTCTGTTTCTTTTCTTGTCAAGTAAGTGAGTGTTTTCTGGGCCATTGACCTCCAGATGTTTTGGTCATATCCAGGCTTAGCTAGAGATTTTTTAATGCATCCACCCACATATTTATTTACATAAATTATGTGCATATAAAGCTAAAATATGAAATTATATAAAAAATAAACAGTAGAAGGGCTGATAAAAAGTTATTATTTTAAAATCATTTTTAAAAATTAACCTGCCACTGTTACATTCTGCAGTTTGTATTTAAGCATCTTACTAATGGTGATGGCTCTATCTTCAGCTAATTTTTCAGGGCACATCGTATACCTAAGGCAAGACTTAGGAGTATTATACTAGACAAAGATTCATATTTAAGGTAATTCTCAGGTTTTGTAAACTGATTTGTTTCCACATCTGATTTGGGTTATCCTTGTTTTTCATGGTGTACAGCAAACAAGAGATGCTGCCATTTTCTTAACAGAAAAGAACTAGAAGATGCACTACCGTTTCCATTTAAATAGTATCCTCAACTTTGTGTTCTTTTTAAGAATTATTTAAAGCAGTTATTCCATTTTATAAGAATTAGTTAAAACGGGGTAAAGTTAGGCTGAGTTGTAGCTCAGTGGTACACTGTGAGACTAGATTCAATCTCCAGCACCACGTGGGTTAGAAGAGTAAAAAGCCAACTAAAGTGGTATTTAGACTCTTCACGGAGTGTGTGCAAACTGTTACGTGACCAGGGAAGGAAGCAAGTGAGTGACCACGGAGAGAGACTGTCCCTGCTACCCTTCCTGTGATGTAAGCTTCCAGCTCTTCCCTTGTGGCACTTTGCATGTGTTTGTGAGTAGAAAGCATCTGATGATGTGTAGCTTAGGAGTGGGTGCCAGGATCAATGTATTTACTAAATATTAGTGAGGCTTAACTTTTTCCAACTTTTTAGATAAATGTTTTAAAGTTACAACTTAGGTTTTCCTTCCCACAGCGCCATGGATCATGTAATATGCCTGTGTGATCGCATGCAGCCCAGCCTCCTGCAGCTTGTGCTCAGTACTTCCATGGGCTTAGTCTTCTTTATTCCTCACCCCTCCATAACCAGGCCCGCAGGTCTGCTGCCAGTGCGTGGCCAGCGCAAAGCTAAATGTCACCGGTGAACTGTGTACATGAAGAGAAAAGGGAGGGCAGTGGGAATACGGTTGCCTGTCGCCTGCCTGCCTGTCTGCTGTTTACTCACAGCTCCTCCCCCTCCCTTCTTTCCTTTTTTCCTTCCTATGAGGAAAACCACAGAAGACTAAATAACCAAAGCAATTTTGAACAAGAAAATATTAGAGATTTTATACTACCTGATTCCAGAATATATTACAAAGCTATAGTAGTTAAAATTCTATAATAATTGCCTCAAAACAGAACAGACCCGTGAAACAGAATAGAGAATGAAGAAGTAAACCCACACATATATGGTCAATTGTACTTCAGCACGAGTGCCAGGAACACCCAGGAGTCCAATAAATACTATTGGGAAAGCTAGACTTCCACACAGACAAGAAACTGCACCTTTGCCTCACACAAAATGCACAAAAGTGAACTTGAAATGGATTAAAACCTGAAACAATAAAACTCTAGGACAAATACTTCAGGAAGAAGTTTGTAGGCCTTGGTATTAGCAGTGACTTATTGGATAGGTACTAAAAGCATAGACAGCAAAAGCAAAAATAGCCAAGTGGGGCACATCAAGCTGCAAAGCTGCGCAGCGTAGGAAGCAGAACGAAGTGAGAAGACAGCTTGGTGAAACAGGAGAAGTATTTGCAAACCACTTCCTTGGTAAGGGGCTACTACCCAGAAATGTCTAAGAAAGGCTTACTAAACCCAAGAAAAAGCATCCAGTTCAAATCAGGGTGGCGGAACTGAATGGGTGTTCCTCCAAAGACACTAAATGGCTGGCAGATTATGAAAACGTGCTCAGTAGTCCTGATCTTCAAGGAGATGCAGGTCAGCATCACAACAGGATACTACTTCACGTCTGTTGTGATGCTCTTATCAAAAATAAAACCCAAAAAGAAAATGTGCTGGTGACGATGTGGAGAAAAAGGAGTCAGTGAAAGCTGCTGGTGTATGAGCGCAGCCAGTGTGGAGAACAGCCAATTAAAGTAGAGCTGCCACTGGGTCTAGTACTTCTCAGTGGAGCCAAAGGCAATAAAACGACTGTCTTGAAAAGGTAACTGCTGTCCCATGTTCATTATATCAGTATTCACAATAGCCAGGATATGGACACAGCCTAACTGTCAGAGTTTACACACACACATACCCACAGTAGTTAGTATTCAGCCTTTAAAATCAGGAGATCTGTCATTAGCAACAACTTAGGTAGGTACGGAGGAGGATGTAACCCTAAGGGCCGTAGACCCAATACAGAAGGCAGGTGCTGCCTGACCTGACTTAGGAGGTACATCTCAGAACCAGACAGTGCAGTAGTGGCTACCCAGGCAGAGGGACTGGAGGTGGTGTCAGTCAAGGGTACAGAGTTCCAGTCATGCAAGGTGAAAAAGTGCCAGAGATTGCTATGCAGCACAGCATGAAGTTAGCGGTACCGTGTTGTTTACTTAACATTTGCTGAGGCGGTAGATCGCATGTGAAGTTCTCTTACCACAAAAGAAAAAAACCGCTGTTTTTAAAAACATCTTTTAAATAAAACAGGGGAAATTTTTGGAGATATTAAGATTTATCCTTAATGCTTTCCAGTTTTGAAAAAAGATATTGTAAGCTCCGAGTATGAAGAGGATACTACATTTGACCAGAAAGATTTATGAAGAGCTTTGGGTCTGCATGTGCAGTTAGCGTGCTCTGCAGTGCCCTCTGGTTCAGCAGTTGGTGGAAGAGCACCTTGTAGATCACCTCCCCTCTCCCTAACTAGTAAGGTTTTAGAGGCATGAAAGAACTCAGTAGGCCTCACTTTTGAATCTGCGTATCAGGAAGAGTCAGGGAGCGGAGCAGGAGGATGTCAGGTCCCCGTGATTAATGATCTCTAGGGAGTGAAAAGGAGGGAGTAATATACACAGTATTTCTACCCCCTGGAGTAGGAATGCAAACACCATTGTGCAAATCTGTGCATAGTCACTGACTTCCTGGTAGTTGGAGAATTTCATACTCTTCCACCACAAATAAAACTGTCAGAGAAGTGACAGAGCTCAGAAAGCTGGCCTTCCTTCCTTAAAAAGGATAGCTCAAACACAGTGAGCCAGAAAATTAATTTTGTATTTGTTTGGGGACCCAGTTTAATAAAAAGTGAGAAAATGAGACTTTTCTTGAAAAGCCTGAAACTTCCAAATATTTGTTGATTCTAGCCCTACATTTGGTTTCTTACATTTACTAAATTCCTGGAAACTACTTTAAATGAATTTAAAGGGGAAAATTCCTTCCTAATGAAATGACCCATCTTAGACTTTTCAGTTTGGTCTCAGTGGTCGAGGTAAAGAATCAGACTGTGATAAACTCCGCACCCTGTTGCTTCACATTTGCGGGGTGGTTTTGGCAGTAATTCCTAGGTAGAGTTGGGCTTTTGGTTGCCTTTTTTTCCTCATCCCCTTTTTTTGCTAGCAGTGAATCCACAGTCTCTAGTAGTTTTCAAATGCTTAAGTCAGAAGCAAGCCATTTTAAATGGCAAGTGAGGAATTACAAAGCTTTACTTAAAAATGTAAAAAGAAAGCTAGTAAGAAAATCATTGCATTTCCAGCTGCCTTTGGTTATTATATATAATCAAAATTAGAAACTGTAGCAATAGTAGAATTAGCAGCAGCAGTAGTAGGCTTTAAACAACTTAAATTTTACCAAAAATCATTTATTCATAAGTCCTTTTGATCCCTGGTTACCCCACCACCACCACCAAATAATAATAATTTTTTTTTAAATGCTGGAGGTTTAGCTCAGCAGCATAAGTACCTGCTTGGCAAACGTGAATCGTGGGTTCAATCCCCAGTACCAAAAAAAAAAAAGAGATTAGTACAAGTCTTGTTTTAGTTTTCCTTGTTTTACGCCCTCTGTATTACCACACACTACTCTGCATTGTCTTATTCTTAAGTAGATACCCCAGTTTTATTTTTCCATAGTATAACAAGAAAGAAAATGTTGATTTTTGAAGAAACAACTACATTTCAGAATAAAGAAAAACTATTTTTCTGTTTTTCTATTTGTTTTACCTTTTAGGGTGTCACTATAATCTAAATAAAATTTAGACTACTGTAGTCTACATTAAGACAGATGAGTTAAGCCCTGAATTTAGTTTCCAAGTGATTTTACTTTTGGACTGCACTTGGAAGGGTTTATTTTTAGTCGGGATGGGATTATTTTTAGAGCAGCTTCTCTCACTAGGAAGTGTAATGCCTGTCTTTCCATTGTTGTTTATCAGGAGGTTTGGATGCTCGGCAGTTCAGTCTCTAGCCCGGAGCACTGCTTCTCCTTCAGATGAAAATAGGAAATAATTCGTGAGGGAAACAAGCCCATTGAGAACGTTTCTAATTTTGAAATTGTTAACGGCATTTGAATCTCCTATACACTGAGCAGTAAAACCAGATTCTTGGGCAAGGCCAAACCCCTGGGCTTGGGTTCCCCCTGCTGGTGTGTATCCGGGCTGTGGGCTCCTTAGCACACCACAGAAGGCCCGGGGCAGGGACCTGACAATGAAAGGTGGGGAGAAGCACCATTTTGCTTTTCCTGCCAGTGTCCTGCTCAAACTGGGGTGCTGAAAAGATTGTATCTTGTACATCAGAGAGAGCAGAACATAACCCTCTGATGTTCAGTTGTCACTGCTGTTGCCTCTGTGGTAAGCTGCTTCTGTGCATTGCTTCTCAGTGCTTGCCGCTGTAATCCAAGGAATAAAACACCAGTGGACCTGCAAAAGGGTTTTTTAAATGCCCAAAGAAAATGCCCAGCTAGCATTGTTGTCATGAAAAAATTAAAGACTGTGCCTTTACGGCTCCCTCATTCCTATTTTAGCATTTCAGGAAGTAAAATGACATTGTGCCATCCTGTTTGTCCATTTAACATCTGTTCTTCATAATGTGTGTCATGTGTGTTTCAGACAGTTCTTTATCTTCTGTCTTTTAGTAAATGATGAGTAAATATTAATGGCTTATTTTGAAAAAGAAAAATTTTAATTGACTCCTGAAAGTCACTCCTGACCTTGCTATGTTCACATTTTAAAAGACTATTCAATTAACTTAAAATATTGTATTCTTAAATTGCTTTTCAGCAATGCAGTCAATCTTTTAAGCAATGTTCCGGTCTCTTGTTTGGATGTTCTCGTTTGTCCATTAACCCATGAAGAGACAGCCCGAGAAGCGATGACTCTGGATGAGCTGCCCAGTGATAAAACAGCTGAGGAAGAGGCGGTTTTGAAAACCAGTCCTGCGGCGTACAATGGCATGAACATGGAGGCCATTCAGGTTTTGCTCGCTTTTATGGAGAAGAGAATAGACAAGGTAAGCTCTGGAGACAGACACTCCGGAGAGGCTTCTAAAGCACGCGAACAGCCTGCCCGCGTACAAAGACCGCAGGGCGGGACCCCAGGCTATGCTTTTGTGATAGCTGAAACCTTACGTTTTTACTTTGGAAAGCATTTTAGTGCAATAAACGATAAATTGCTGAGACCAAGTGAATTTGTTTAATGATGACAATAGTGTCAATGTAGTTCAAATTTGTTACTAGTACACAAAAATAATAATAAATTATTATTCCACTGATAATTTGTATATCCTAGAAGTAATAATTTTCCTCCAAAAAATATCTTTAAAAGATATCTTCATAAATTTTTTTCACTTTTCTACTTGTGAGCTGTTTATTTTCTCTGATCTGTCACTCACTGTGTTAAAAGCAGCAGGGAAGCATAAATGGTTCATCAAAACCTTTGCTTCGTGTGAGCCCCTCACTGGTCAGGCGGGGGACCCTCAAAAATGTGGGAGAATCTTGGAAGGACAGAAACATGATGATAGTCAAATGAAGGGAAAATCATTTCTCACATAGTTTATAACTTTGGTAGAAAGGTGTACCTCTCCCCAGATACCCTTGCACTCCAGAGAATGGAGAAGAGTAACACTTTGAGAAGCTGATGTTGCTGTGTGGTTTTCTTCATAGGGGAGCAGTTATAGAGAGGGTCTAACACCAGTTCTCAGCCTGTTAACAGAGTGTTCCCGAGCCCACCGGAACATCAGAAAATTTCTCAAAGATAAGGTAACTGCTTAATGTATATTTCACGTCAAAGTTAATATTTTTAACATAGAACCAATGAATTGATTTTTGACATATGGTTTTCTTTCAGAAAATCAGAGACTCGGAAAAGTTAGTTTTAATCTTTGAAATCTTCTAATCAAGAAAGAAATGATATGTATATTTTTTTAAAGAAACGATCTGTATATTTTTTTAATGTTCATTGATTTTTTTCAACACTGTTTATTGAATCTGGTATGAGCTCTTTTTATTTTTTTTATTTATAGTCCTAGGAATCAAACTCAGGACCTGGCACTTGCTGGGCAGGCAGTGTGCCACTGAGCTATACCCCTGGCCTGTGAGCTGTTCTCTGAGTGTTGTTCGGAGCCTTGACCAGCAGATTGAGTCATGCCCTCATTGAGTGGGTTGGATTCTGATGGCAGGAAATGCCAAGTGCTCTGAAGGAAGCTACAGCAGGGCAAAAGAAAGAGGAGACACGGGAATCAGGGTGAACCTCTGAGATGACATTTGAGCAGAAAGCTGGATAACTAAGAAGAGCGTCTCTGAGAACGTCTAGAAGGGGATGCACCAGAGAGCAGGTGCAGAGCTCCTGAGAGGAGAGGGCTTTGGTCAGCTTGAGGAACAAGGTGACCAGCATGACTAGGAAGACACACTCAAGGGACAGCACAGTGGAAGGCAAAAGAGGTGACCGTGGCCAGAGGACCTCAGGCTGGGAGGGGGTTTGCTCCTGAGAAAGATGGGTGGACACGGGGTGTGTGGGGAGGGAGCCATGGGGCTGACTCTGGCTGCTGTGTGCAGGGTCGAGCGAGTGGGGCAGGGTCGGTGGGACCAGGAGGCGGGCCCTGAACAGGACCCAGCAGGAGGGCTTGCGGCGGAGGAGGGCCAAGCGCTCACTCCCGGGGATACATTTCGAGAACAGTGCTCGTGTGATGTGCTGAGAGATGCGGCAGTGGATCGAGAAAGGCGGGAAAACTGAAGATGGCTTTTAAACTTTCAGATCATATCCTCGACTCCAAGTCTGAGACTCCACCAGGAACTGAAACCGACCTGCTCTAAAACCCAGTCGCAAGCACCTCTTCATTAGTGCCCACAGTCCTCCTTCATTGCATGTCCACGAAGACTGCCAGGCTGTCCTTCCTTTTATTCTTTTCTTTTCTTTGCTACCGGGAATCAAACTCAGGACTCTGCACTTGTCCGGCAGGGGCCATGCCACTGAGCCGTATCCCCGGCCCCTTCCTTTGTTTCTCTTGCTGTCCGTCCGTGTGCTCCTACCAGGCTAGATCTCATGTGCAGTCCATTACTGTCATCACTCCTTTCCATACATCCTGACCTGGTCACTCACTCTCCCTCTCTTAGTGTTCCTTGGAAAAACACAACAAGCTCATTCGCTCTGGCCTCTGCCTGAGAAAAGAAGGCAACCATGTTGACCAGCCAAGGGGCTCCCACAGAGTCCGAGATAATTATTCTGCCAGTCCTGTTTCTTGGAACTTTCCCTCCCTCTGTGCTCACTCACTTGTTGACCGTTTCCTGTTTCTGTAAGAAATTAAGAGAAAACATCACCTTTCCACCGCTGCACCTACTAGACACTAGTAATAGTACCTCCAGGTACTCTGCCTCTCCTCTGTTACAAAGATGAATTATCCCTGCTTCCTTCTGTGGAAAGCCACTGTTCCAGATGGTTTCCCTCACTTTCTCATGAACTTTGTCTCTGCATTTATTCATTCATATTTTCTCTCTCTTCCCTCCGTCCTGGTACTGGGGATTGAACTCAAAAGTTTTGCTTTGATCCATATCTCTCACCCTTTTTACATTCTTAATGTAGGGAACAGGGTCTTGCTGAGTCTCTTTAAGTTACTGAGGCTGGGCTCAAGTTTGCAGTCCTCCTGCCTCAGCCTCCCAGAGTGGTGGGATTAGAGGTGTTCACCACACCTGGTTCCCCCTTGTGGCTTCTTACATTAATCTTTTTTTCTTTTTCTGAATATATGTGATCATTTCTGTCATCACCCAGACACCTTCCGTTTTCAGACTTTCTTTTATCCTACTTCCCAGGTCTCTGCTCCTCATCTCGCCTCTGTTCTTTTTATTACTCTCTAATTTTCTCCTGAACGCTCTGTAACTAGGCGTCCATGCTTTCCCCTCTGATGCAGAGCTGTCTTCCAGGTCACCAACCCAGTATCACCAGAGTTCTCAAGTCTTGTCTTGTTGTCTAACAGTGTTTGATGTGCGTCCCTTCCTCCTTGAAGTACTCCCTTCACTTGGTTTCTGTAGCACAGCCAGACTCTGCTGATCTTTGTCTTCACAAATATTCAGCTGCTCCAAGGCAACTAACTTGCTGATACCCCAAGTTGATGGAGGAAAGCTTTGGTTAGCTCCCAGTGTGTAGAGGTTACTGTCCATAGCCGGCTGGCGTGGCGGAGGGCATGGCGGAGGAGAAACAGTCCATGGCAGGCAGAAGGCAGGTGAGCAGCCAAGCAGCAGAGCAGGGAGAAAGGAGCAGCAGCGGCCTGCCTCTGCCTTTCATCCCTTCCAGGTGGCCACCCGCACCCAGAATGGTGGACTAGTGGACTGACTTAGTAATCACACACCCTAGATCCAGCCACCCCTGAAAGGCCCCATCTATGACCATATAAGACTTTTTTTTCCTTTTTTTCTAAATCCATTTAATTTTAAGGTGAAAAGAAAAAAAGAAGAAAGAAAAATAAAAATTTCAAAACACATCAATCAGAGGGCAACAATGGTACATACATTGTGCATTGTCATCTCCACACAAGACTTTTGGGTGACATCTAGACATAAGCCACAACAACTGTCTTGTCCCCTTCTGCACTCCTCTGAGATTTCCTTCAGGAACAGAGCTTTTGAAAACCATCATATGCTGATGACTCCCTAGTTTCTGTCTGCAGCCCTGATCTGTTCCAAGCCCTAGATTTGTGTAGTAAACTGCCTCCTGTGTTCCCATTGGGTGGGAAGTATGAAGTTTAACGCATCCCAGTTAGCACTGACTTCCCCTCGCCCTAACATGTTGTCTCCCCTTCACCTCCTCCCTGCAGTGTATGGCACTACCACTCACCTCACTGCTAAGTTACCGCTGTAGAGAACTCCTAGTAAATGAGCCAAATTTGTTTTCTCTGTCTGCATTCGTAGTTAAGATTTAGTAAGTACATTACTACATGTAGATCACGCTAATATGTAGGTAGGCTTTCTTTACCAGCCCTACTATTTGAACTGATAAAAATTAAAAAGTAGGGACTCTGTAAGGAATTCACATTCTATTGAAAGAAAAAGAAATACCAAAAAGCATGAATGATCATTTAAGCAAGATAAATTATTTTATTTTTAAATGGAATTAAGACACTCCAGTGGGAACACATGTTGAAGAATAATAAAATCTTTGTTTTCTTTAGTTTTGCTTTTTCAGAAAAATAACCTTGGGAGCAAGGTATAAGTAAACCTTTTGTTTCACTGTCTCTAACTAGAACATAAAAAATCTGTTTGTTAAATGGCTTCTTTTTGATCAAGGCTTTGGGCTACATACTATGTGATACAAAAGCTTATGAGACTCACTTTATGTGCTCAGGAAATACCACAATGTAGGAGGACATGAGATATAATAGGTAGAAAGGTAGCTAAAAGTAAAAGGCGTGTTAGTGTGTTTTAACTACTTTAACAAGGTGTGGGAGGCATAAAGCCCATGTTCTGGAGGTCCGAGCCAGCACAGTCCCGAGGAGGGCAGGCATCATGTGGCAGGAGACAGCTCTGTGTGCATGTGAGAGTGTGTGTGTGTCCCTTTTGGTCTCTCTCCCTCTGATAAAGTTAGGGGATTCCAGCCTGGTGACCTCTAACTCTGTCTCCCAGAGGTGCCAGTTGTAAACATTATAGTTGGATTCCATTTCCACTCTCTTGGTGCCTCACATGGGGATTAAATTTCTACACATTAAACCTTGGAGGACACACTCAAAACCACATCCAAACCAAAGCATCCTGTCCGCGGCCCCCAAGGCTCATGTCTTTATGGTATAAAGCATAGTCGTTTCACCCCAGTGGTCTTAGCTCACTCCAGCACTAACTCAGAATTGTAAAACTCTCACCCAAGACTCGCAAACTCCTTCCAGCTGTGAGCCCGTACATTCAAGTCATCTGCGTCCACTGTGCAGTGACACAGCAGCCACAGGGTGTGCATTCCCATTCCAGAAAGGAGGAATGAGCAGGCAGACAGGGCAGATGGTGAGCCCCAAAGCTGCGAAGCTGGCATCTGTGCACATGCAGTGAGGGCAGAGTCCCTGAGGCCTAAGCTTTCTCACCTCTGTAGCCTTGCTGCTTGCAGCCCATGTACCTGCTGTTGAGATCGTGGGCTTTCCTGGGCAGATGGCCATGTTGCCGGTCATTCTTGACTTTCTGGGGAGCTGTGACTTCTGCTCCCACAGCTCCACTGGGCATCCATTAAGCACCCTGCAGAAGCTCTGATTCTCCAGCATATTTTGCTTGGTTTCAGGCTTTTCTTTGAAATCTCGGTGGAAGCTGCCATAACCAGTAATTCTTCCGTTCTGCACACCTGCAAAGCCAACATCACATAGGTGCCAGTAAGGCCTGGCAGGGCACGCTTTGTGCCTGGGCCCACTCAAACCAGTGCTACAGCCACGGGGTGCTTTGCCATTTGAATGCAAGGAAACGAACCCAGAGTTGGTGTTGTGTGGCACACCAGTAGGGGGTACCTCAGGTTAGGTGATATCTGGCCTGTGGTGGGAAATGTGGAATCTATAAGCATTTGAGAAGGTTACTCAGTTTCCTGAGATTTCATTTCCATTTTTTCTTTAGAACATCTCTTCTGTACCTCCAATATTTACACATGGCATGCACTCAATGTAGAAAGAGAGATAGGTAACAAGAAACCTCAGTCAGATGGATTAAGTAAAATTGCATGTACTGAAAGGGTTTGGATCAGTTGCACAGTAAATTGTTACTTGACTTTCTGTCTCTCCTGAAGTTCCTCACATAGGGCCTATTTCAGTAGAATGCATTTGTTAGGGTTTGGACATGGTTTGCCCCTCGAGATTTGATGTGTTCAAGTCTGGTCTCCAGAGTGACAGTGTTGGGAGGTGGTGTGGAACCTTTTTAACAAGTAGGACCTTAGGAACCTGACCTCCAGAGGGATTAAAGGGGCTCTCGTGGGACCCTTGAGCTGCTGCAAGAGGCACAACAAGTTATCATGAGAGTCCCTGCACAGCCTCCTGGCTTCCCATTTATCCCCCACACACATGGCCCTGCCATTGTGACACCATCTTCGGTGAGCCCTCACCAGAGGCAGAATCAGTGAGGAGGGCCACTAGACCTCGACTCTGGCCATCCAGAACTATGAACTTAGCAGTATAGCTCTTTATAGAAGTAGTCTGCTGTAGGTATTTCCTTATAGTAATCCTGAACAGACTAACGCAGCACTTACCAAGAGTTACTTGAATTAATTCATTTTCTCTTCAATCTGCAAATATTTATCAAGCACCTCTAGTATGCCAGGTACTAGGAAGAAAGCAGTAAACAAAAGAAAAAAAAAAATCCCTGCCCCAGTGGAACTTCTTAGGAAGGAGTCAGTCAGTGAGCCAGTAAACACTGTATATATCATGCCAGGGGGTGGACAGTGCTACAAGGAAAACAAGCAGTCTAGGGATGCTGTAACACTCAGGGTTAGCAAAGTGGGAGTCAGATCAGGGAAGATCTTCTTAGACATTTGTACAGAGGCCTGAAGGAAGGAGGGAGGGAGGGAGGTGCTTGGCATGTTTAAGAAAGGCCACAAAGATATGCATGGCTGAAGTACTATAAGCAAGGAGAGGAGTGGAACTGAAGTCAGAGCAGGAAACCAGATTAAGTGGAACTTGTGAAGGGGTTGTGAAGACCTTGTTCTTTAGTATGGGTAAGATGAGAAGTCCTAGTGACGGGAGGACTCTGAGAAGAGGTGGACATGACCTGGCTTTCAAAGATCATCCTGCCTGCTGTGTAGAGAGGAACCCACAGAGGAAGCAGGGTCAGGAAGTGGTGATGAGTTCTGGTGAGAAGCATTGGTAGCCTGGGCTTGGTACTACTGGAGGAGGTAATGAGAGATGGTTGCCTTCTGGGTGTATTTCAGAGGTAAAGCTAATGATTTATGGATGGATGGATGGATGGATGGATGGATGGATGGATGGATGGATGGATGGATGGTATAAAAAAAGAGTCAGTATTTCCAAGGTTTTGTACCTAGCAGTTAGAAGGACGGACTGAACTATAGGAGAAGGAGGTTTGGTGATGGTGTCAGAGCCCCAGTAAGAATGTGATCAGTTTGGGAAGCCTGTGTAAGCCTAGAAGTCAGAAGCAGAGTAGAATAGTGCTTACCACGGGTTCCAGGGAAAGTGCAGAATTACATCAACCATCAAATTTCATTTCTAGAAAATTATTAAGCTCTGGAGATCTGCTGTATAGCACTGCACCATACTTAACAGCATTAGACTGTATGTGTAAAAATTTACAGGGGTTACAAAAAAGAAAGAATCCCAGGTCCCACCAGGACTTGGTTAATCAGAATCTACACTGTTGATAGGATCATAGGCATTTGCGGGTATTCTCCTCAAGTCTGAGGAGCACTAGCATGCAAGTTAGAGGGATGACTTCCTGGCAGAAATTTGCTCTGTAATTGGACTGTAAGTAAGGTATTGGCGGCATATTAAATGTTGTTTTATGTTGAATGTTCTATATATAGATTCATCACAGATGTAATCTTAAAATTGAAAGTAAATTTAGTATAATTTCTGTACTTTAATCTGCACTTTGTAAAATTCTGTAACATATCTGTTCAGTGATTTGTTTTGGTTTTTTTTGTTTTGGTTTTGAGACAGGGTCTCACAGTGCAGTTCAGGCTAGCCTTCAGCTCATTTGGTAGCCCAGGCAGATCTCAAACTTGCAACAATCCTCCTGCCTCAGCCTCCAGTGATTTTTCTTTTTTAACTCAAGGACAGGAAAGAAATCACATGAAGCTATAATTTAGGGAGTTTTGGGGATGCAGAGGCTCTATAAAACCCTAATACAAGGCTGGGGATTTAGCTCAGCAGCATAAGCACCTGCCTTGCAAGGCACAGTCGTGAGTTCAATCCCCAGTACCAAAAAAAACCCCTAAAACTGGTGGAGATCACCAAGAGCGTGAATGAATGCAGGGAAGCAAAGTGGCCCCTAAACCTAGCATTTGAAGTGTTCCAGGATTTAGAAGACAGGAAGTGAAGAAGAGAATTAGCAAACAGGCTGAGACAAAGCAACTAACCAGACAGAAGGAGAACCAGGAGCAAGTACAGGGCAGATGCGTGGGAGAATGGATGAAGAGCAGGCAGACTAAGCGAGTTCTGTTCCGCCTTTGAGGATCAGTCTTTTAAAAAAAGGTGAGGGTCAAGTTACCACCTCTTTGCAGTTCCCGGTGAGGGCTGTAAATAATGTGTGTATACTATTATTACAGCCAGCAAGGCAGCTTGAAAAAAGTGATTACAGACTGAGTAGCTCTTACCAAAATGCTTAGGGCTGGAGGTGTTTTGGATTTAGAATCATTTCAGATTTGGGAATAGTTCTGTATGTACGTAGTGTAATACCTCAACAGTGGACTCAGTTCTAAACATGAAGCTGTTTTATGTATACCAAGTGCACATAATTTTATGCAGTGTTTTTAACATACCTGTATTTGACCATGACCTGTCACGAGATCAGTTTTCCCATCACATATGGAATTCTCCTCATGTGGCAGGCATCATTGTAGTGCTCAGAAAGTCATAGATTTTGGAGCATTTCAGACATGGGTTAGGAATACTCAACCTGTAATAGCCATTTCTTACTAGATGGTGAAACAGCTAGAAAGCATAAGTACAGATTTTTTTAGTAAGTGCTGAAAATGCTGCCAGATTTAAAGGAAGGAAGAAATCAGTATGACTCAGCATATTATGGAAGTATTTACGGGAGAAAGAGAAAGTTGACAGATTTTAAAATGGATTTTGAGCTAGGCAAGAAGAGGCATTCCACATGCTGAGAGGAGTAAAAGTTTAGATGCCTTCACAGTAGCCAGCATGAAATTATTTGAGGTCTGTTGTTTGCCTTTATTTTGTTTTATTTGGAAACTAGCCTGTAATTTTAATTTTAACTTTAATTTTTTTTTCTCTTGTAAAGCTAAGCCCAGTAAACACCACAAGACCAAGCAGTGGGTGGTACCAGCCTCACATGCTGCAGTACCCTCAGTTAACGATGGTTTTTCCTTGTGCCATCCATCAGGTTTTGCCTCCTTTGAGGGACGTCACAAACCGACCTGAGGTTGGCTCAACCGTGAGAAACAAGCTGGTGCGCCTCATGACACACGTGGACCTTGGCGTCAAGCAGATCGCTGCTGAATTCCTGTTTGTGCTTTGCAAAGAGAGAGGTAGGTTACACTCTCTTTGCCCTTGGCTTTTAGCTTTTGGAGGGAACTTGAGAAAATTTTCTGTTGCTAGTAACCATCTTGCTCCATGCTTTCCAGAGCATACTATTTCTTACCTTTCGTTATTAGAGAAGCTCAGGAGATGATAAAAATTAGTAATTTAGAAGTATTTTCACATGTGTCTGGATTCATTGAGATGTGCAGAGACAGACACATTGCCAAACACACACGTAGGCTTTGCCTTCTGTGTCCTCAACCCAGACTTCTCATCCTGGTCTGCAGAACCTGGAGCCACGATGAGAAACCTACCAGTGAATCAGTGCCGCTGTCGCCGTGACCAGGCACAGATACAAGTCAGTTCTTTAATTCCCCTTGGAATTTGGTTCCTCTGAGAATTGAAGATTATCTTCTTCACCAGTTTCTTTAATCATTCGTTCTTGAATGTAAAGTATGTAATACAGTGTGTAGATATACAAAAAGGCATAAACCATACTACTTACTCTTGAAATAACAGTAGCATAGTGGTATAGAAAAATTTAAAAAGAACTAGAGTACAGTTTGATAAATGCTACTGTAAAAGTATATATAATAGTTGTCTGCTGTAATAGATTCAACAGTTAATAAATTTTCTAAAGTCATGTGGATTATTTGCTCTACAGAAACCAAGTTCTCCAGCAAAGAACTGTAACTAAAATATTTGGGTATTTTCACTTATTGCTTTTCCTAGTTTGTAGCTGTCCTGGTAGATGACCCCACCTGAGCAGTTTTTATTCCACTTTCTTTACCCCAGTTTTGTGAGATAGATAATTTGGAGATGAAAAGGTTCATGTCTTTCAAATCTTAAGTCAGTTGTTTTCTTAAATTTTGTTTTTGATTAAATCGATCCAACCACTAAGTTCCTGTTCAGATGCTACATTAACAACATAATTTGAGAATTATTACAATGGTGCTAAGCACAGATGTTATGAAATCAGAGGAACCACGAGCCTGGCAGTCTGTGTATAACTCGTGCTCAGGAACTCTTTGAGGTTAATATTGCTACTTCAGTTTCATCTGATCACTTCATTCATGACTTAGAAAAAAGATTGTTTTATTGGAATTAAGTGGCTATCATAGTGCCCTGGTATAATTGTAAATATTGGCTGAATTGAATCTACTTTCCTTAACTGTTTTTCTAAAAGTATATATATGTGCATTCATAAGCCTAAACCACACATGTGCATCTGTTCATTTTTTAAAAGATTTGCCAAAATATATGCCAAACTGTGTATAAATTTTAAATAATATTACTCAGTATATTATTATTACTCTGGGTAATAAAATTACTGGTAGGTTATTTTTTCTTTTTAGTTCCCCGCATTATAATTTTTCTACAGCCTGCACATATTTCTTGTATACTTTTTAAAAATTTTTAAAAGTCCAATGAAGTTTACATTTTCTGTGACTACATATCTAAATCTTATATATTTAAATGCATATATATCTAACTATGAATTAGTAAGGGTCTTGACAGATACATTATATGCAATTATAAGTATATTTTGTTAATCTTTTTAAAAAATTGAAATGGTTAGCTTTGTGAGGTTTTTAGTTGTGGATTTGAACCAGCCAGCCCATATCAGCAGAGTAATGTTTTTTATTTGGATTTTGGCAATTGTGTGTACAGCCACATGATTTTCCTTCCACTTTGATGGTAAGTTTACAGATGCAGTCTTTTGGAATATTCACTTAAAAATAGTGTTTAAGCAAGGCCCTGAGACTGCAGAACACAGGGTAAACAAGGTTCCCTCCTCATGTAACTTTCTTTTCAAAGTTCACTGACTTTAGTGGTGATAGCGGCCAGGCTGTCAGACATGGACTGAAAGCTGACACTCTCCAACAGCTCCATGTTTGGCGCTGGGAGGAGTGAGTGGACTATAGGGGGCTGCAAAGATGAGGCTGCTGTTCAGCTATAGCTGATCGTTAGCCATGAAGGCACATGGGGCGTGTGGCCAGGGTTACCATATCTTCTGCGTTTCTCAATAGAAACTCAAACACTGACTTTTTACATAAACTTTCCTTATTTTTAAATGTTTCTGGCTAATTCAAATTTAAAACTTCAGGCAAAAAAAGAAAAAAGTCTATAGTCTATCTACAATTTAAAAGTCATCAGATTGTGGAATTTGGATTTGGAGGTAGACTATGACAATGAAATAAATTTCAGATAATTTGTGAGAGTGACTAAACCTTAAAGGATGTGCAAACCCAAGCCTCAAAATGAAGTCATTCTGCTGGGTGTGGCACTGCACACTTGTAATCCCAGAAGTTGGGAGGCTGGGGGAATGGATTGCCATGAGTTTAAGGCCAGGCTGAGCCATGTTCTGCATTCAAGACCAGTCCAAACTACACAGCAAGTGCCTGCCTTTAAAAAATAAAAACGAAGGCACTGTATTGATTAATGCTCAAAGGTCAGACCATAGGGTAGGTAGAAAGTGGAAACCAGATGGGCTCATGAGCACAGACTGCATGTGAAGGCAGCTGAGATGCGGAAATCAGGGCAAACTAGGCATAGAAAGAACGTCCAAGTGCCTTAGCACCTGTCCATGTCAGGCTGACCCTCATCTCCAGCTGGCCAAGAGGCTGACTATATTCACGCCACCAACTTATTCTGTTGAGTCTGGAAATGACGGAACTTTTTATCACCATTCTGCAAATTGTGTGCTATAGGGGCCTTACAGATAGGCCTTACATAGCTTCATCAAAAGAAAAGGATTCGTAAAATAACCTCTTGCCTTGGTTGAGTTTCTTGCTCTTCTAACATGTTCACTAATTTCGATTGTGTCACCCATTGGAGCAGGAATTGAATTACAGAGATAATTAGGCTTAAACTTCTTCAGCACTTAGCCCCACATTTACTCTCCACGCCAGTCTCAGAGTAGGTGCCTTTAGCTTGGAGCTAAGCCTTCTCCCTTTCCTGTTTATCTTTCCCTTCCTGCCTTCCCAGAAGCCATGCTCCATGAGTCGTTACTCTTTGTTCTTTGTTTAAACTCCCACTATGAGCTTTCCACAACCTATGTGCATGTTCATATAACTGTCCTTCCATTTGAGCATCTTGAAAGGTAGTCTGTTCCCATCCACTTAGCCTTGGGCTTGCTGCAAGTAGCAGTTTACTTACAGGTTCCTGTAGGAGTGGAACTTGCTTTCCACTTCCATCACTCGTCCCCCAGATGAAAATGCTGCTCAGTGAAGTCACAAACACCCTTCCACAGCAATGGACTTTTTTCTTCATCTTACTGTGTCTCGTACAACACTTGACACTGTTGACTACCCTCGATATTTCTGTGCTCCCATGCAACCCCTAGATGTCCTTTAACCTCTGTACTTTCTTTTCAGTCTCAATTGCTAATTCCCATCTCTTTCCCTAACATCATCTTTTGGCCCTCATTCTCACTTTACATTGCTTCTTGAGCGGTCTCACCCTTGGCTTCTGCTCTATCCACTTTGCTCAATAGGTTCCCAAATCTGTGTCCAGTGCCAGGCTTTCTGAATCCATCATATTTAGCCCCCTGCTTGTGGACACTTGTGTTTGGGTTTCTGGTGGGTATGTCCACTTTATGTCTGAGGTTGGTGCTTACCCTTGGGTCACTTTTCCTCTGAAAGGTATCATTCCCTGTTCAGTTGCTAAAGCCAGAAAACCAGAAGCTACCCACAATTCCTTCCCTACCCATAGAACCAAATGTCATCTCCCAAATCTTCTCTTTGGTGTATCCCTCTATTCTGTTCCCACACCACTACCTTGGTACAGACCCTTAGAATTGTTTTCTTAAGCTGTTGAAATAGTCGGATCTCTGTTTCTAGTCAGGTTTTCTTCAGTTTGTCTTCCACATGGCAGGCAGGGACGGTTCTAAGATAGTGTTGTCGTTTCCCTATAAAGCTTTACATGACACACTGCCACCTGCAACAGTGGGTAGTCAACAGTGTCAAGTGTTGTACCTCCTTGGCTGACTTCTAGTGTATTCTCAATCTTCCTCCGCACTGTCCTTCCTGCTGACTCGCTCTGACTGTGTCCGTCCTCGGCGACACGGTGAGCTGTGCTGGTACCCAACACCAGCCCGAGTGTCACCTCTGTGGAGCCCTGTCTCCCGAGCCTTCTCAGGCATAGTCCATCCTTCTCCCCTTTGCACCGTTTTTACTTAGCCCTGTCTTTAGTACTTTTGACATTTGCTGTGCTGTAAATGTGCTTCTTCGTTGAGCTCACTTTCTAGCCCTTTTCTTTTCCTTTAGTTGGAGAGCGGCTTACTCTTAGATCACTCATGCGTGACAAAGTGCCTTGCCAATGGGAAGAGCCCTGTAAATGTTAATAAAAGGGCAAACACGTGGACTTTCTGTAAACTGAGTCTAGTGAGTATGCCGTCTCATGTATTTCTCCATGTAAAGGATATTTTTCATTATATAATGATAAGCTTCCAAAGAGAAGAATTAAAATGAGGAACTGTGCCGGCCTGGAAGAGGCAGTCATCAGGCGTTACGGAGGTCAGAGGAAGTCTTTGCAGAAGACCAGGAAACAGGAAGTGGCCTTCGTATGTACCGAGAAAAGTCAGGGTGCAAGGAGTCCACAGTGTCACACTGTATTTAGCAAAGAAGGCAGAGGCCACAAGTGAAGAGCCCGCTAGGCTCTGGAGAAACAGTGGAGGTTTTATCCAGAAATGATACAATCGTATTTTTGTTCTCCAATGATATCTTGAACAGTTATGTGGAATAAGGAATGAACAGATGTGAGACTGGTTAGAGGAAGCTGCCAGTGCAGATTCTCACAGTTGCAGTATTTGACTAGAAAGAAAAGGATTTATGCAGGTAAGGGAGGATGGTCTCTGGGTAGAACATGGTCCTGTTCTTTCTTGTTGGTAAAACAGCAGAGACTCTGCTTTCTTGGTGGAACGTGGTGAGCCCACATTTATCTGAGCACTCAAAGCTGACTGTCTGTCAGAGCTGTTCGCTTCCCTGTCATTCTGAGAAGGTAGGTAGTGGTGAAAACTGCTTGCAGTTTTCTGACCGAAGGCTGAGTTGTTTGATTGTCGTGTAACTGTGTATGATTGGTGTGACAGAGAGCAAATATGTATATTCTAGTAACGACCCTCAGGAAATATTCTCTTCACCTTGGCAGCTCACCTGAACAGCCAGCTTCAGTCCTTGTCCTTTTTACCTCCCCAGGATCAAACAGGATATTATGTGCTTGAAAACAGATTAAAACGTAGCTTAAAACATGGCACCAGTGCTTCCTACTGTAGGAGTTTGTGTTCCAGTTGTCTCCCCTTCTCTACCTTGCATTTTTAAGTACTTTACCCACTTAGAAAATGTTCATTTGACTTTAAAACCATTGGCTAAAAGCTTTATCTGTTTTGAAGGCCAAGTTTGGCTTAAGTCATTTTCGTAACCCACATTGTCACAGAGTTGGTACATGTTTGTTCCAGTGAAAGAGCAACAAATGTTAGTTTCATAAAAATAGGGACTTTTTGCGTAAGAAAGCAGCTGTTTATTCTTTTAGTACTGTATTTCTTTTTCTTCCACCTGTGTTGGCCTTTCATCACCTTTAGTATCTTAATCTTTAGTCATTTTGTCTTTTTATATTGTTATTTGGTGGTTTATTGTATTCATTTTAAACCATTTATTCTTATCTTGTCAATTTAGACTAATGATTTCAGTGAATATTATTTTTCTGAACTACTAAGTATCTTCATTAAAACTAATAGGGGCCTGGGATTTAGCTCAGTGGCACAGTGCCTGTTTGGCAAATGTAAGGTCTTCTTTTTTTCTTTTTTTTTTTTTTGGGTACCGGGGATTGAACTCATGACCTCACACTTGCCAGCACTTATGCCACTGAGCAAAATCCCCAGCCCAAGTATAAGGTCTTGAGTTTGATTCCCAGTACCCCGCCCCCCAAAAAAACTAATAATGATAAGCCTGAGGGTAGATGGGCCCTGGGTTCAACCCTTATCACACAAAAAAATTTAAAATAAGCCTTCTCAGTAATGCATGTGATGAGTGTGTTGGTGTGTAGGTTTGGATCTCTGATCCTTCCCCTCCATGGCACTGGGTCCACCCATGATGAGAATATTGAAAATACTGATACACACTGAAAATTCATTCCTTCATTAATTCACTAGATACTTTGTCTGAGGAGGCGCTGCTGGCAAGAAGGAGCATGTCAAACTTATTCAGAGGGTTTTCATATTATATAATCTCGGAGCACAGCAACCCCAGGACCAGCCACCTTCCCTGAAGTCCCACCTCTGAATACATAAGGGCAATATCGGACCCTAAAATTCCCTAGACCTTCTTAGCCTCTTTAAAAAGGCTATTACTGGGTTTTCCTAAAGAAACATTTGTTGATTAAACTGATAATAGTCTTGTTGAGGCTTTAGAGGGACGGTCTAGGTCTAGGTCTAAACCACAATACTTCATGTGAGTCAAACCATGTGCACACATGACCTAAGCACCACTCTGTACCAAGAAGTTAGGTCACATGCTTATCCTGAACCAATCATAGAGGCAAAGTGGATGGAACCCCTAACTAGATCTCTCTCCTGGGAGGCAGAGGCAGGAAGATTGCTGTGAGTTCAAGGCCAGCATGGGCTACAAGTTCAAGGCAACCCTGAACTGCATAGTGAGACCCTGTCTCAAAAAAAAAAAAAAAATTACATAATCTGTTGTTACATTCTGATACAATCCAATCCAGCATCCACTGAGAATTAGTACCAAAGAGACCACAGTTACTGATAGTCTTAAAGTTGAAAATGTCTAATTTAAGCTCCATTTATATTAATACCCATATTTCTTACTGCACAAATTTCGCGTTTTGCTGTGTTCTTTGATAGTAGGGCATCCTGTTGTCCTCAGGGTATGGATCTCCAGTGTTAAAGGGATCTTCAGTACTCCGTAGTTCAAATATTTGAAAACTTAGCAAACAACTGTCCTGGAATATTCATCTGGTCCGTGCCCTTCAGGATCCCCCTCCCTGATCGTGTGTGTGTGCGCGCACACACTAAAGCCCCTTTCCTTACTCTCCTACTCCCCTACTCACTGGCCCTTTCAGGTTCCCAAGTCATTTTAGCTACCCTTCTCTAGATCTTCTCCAGCTTTATTTTGTCTTTGTTGAGGTAAGTGATCTAATTATAACAATATTTTAGCCATGGCTTTGTATAAGATTGTGTGTTGTTTTCTTTCTATGATTATCTTTGGAAAAGGACATTTAGTAACATTCTGTTGAAGGCCTTAGTGCTCATCTTGAAATTTTACCTGAAGAAAGGGAAGCACTCCTTTAAAGCTGGGGATTATTGCTTAGTATCTTCTTTAATGATGCTTAAAAATCACCAAAAAAATCTGTAGTGCAGGGTCTGTTTGCAGAAGTGTTATGTGTCAGCTCCTTTTAGAGGTTATCACCTTATGCTGTTGGCAAAGTAATATTTACCGAAGACCTGAACCAAATGCTTCCTTGGATTCACTTCTTTCCTAAATAATGATTTTACCAATATTACCGGAGAAAAAGAATGAGTGCTTATGTTGTGCTAGATACTTTTTTTAAAAACTTTGCCTGTATTAACTTGTAAAGTAGAAAGTTTACTCTATTTCTACAGATTAGAAAACTTGGGTAAAACTGCACAATATTTTATCCCGAGTCAGCCAGCTAGTAAGTGGCAGAGCCATTATTGAAGCCCAGTTAGAATGACCCCTGGGCCTGTCTTCTCAGTAGGCTCGGTGTGCTGGTATAGCGTTGCTAACTGGAAACTTTTGAGTCTACTTGTTTCTTATACCTTTTCCCCTTGATTTTACAAATAATAATGTTTCCCATTATATACCATACTAGTAAAATCGTAATCTGACTTTCACAATCTTTCGTTTACTGTTTCTATAAAACTGAGTTTTAAAAAAATATTAGACCAGCTGGGGATTTAGCTCAGCGGCATAAGTGCCTGCCTTGCAAGCGTGTGGTAGTGAGTTCAATCCCCTGTACCGATTAAAAAAAAGTTTATGACAAAATTTTTGGCCGGGCGTGGTGGCTCACGCCTGTAATCCCAGCACTCAGGAGGCTGAGGCAAGAGGATTGTTGCAAGTTCGAGACCAGCCTGGGCTACAAAGTGAGCTCAAGGCAGCCTGAACTGCATAGTGAGACCCTGACTCAAAAAGATAAAAAAAAAAAAAAAAAAAAATTAGTGGTCCAAAACTTAAACATGACCCTTATCAATCACCTGCCAGTGACAGAGACCCACCCTTTGCCAAAGGTGTACTCAGAACAGCTCTATTTACATTCTGTCATCATAAACACACACACACACACACACACACACACACACACACACACACACAGAGCTCTGTAATCTCTGAACATGTAGAAGAATTTGTAGTGGTCCAGCGTAACCACAGCACACTTTGGAAACCTCTGTCTAAAGGCTTACTACTTGGCAGGTGCTCGTACCTGCCTGTGTGGTTGCTTGGTTGGCAGTGACGGGGAGCCCCCGGACTCCTGTCTGAACCCTCTTTGTTTTCACAGTGGAGAGCCTGCTGAAGTACACTGGCTATGGGAACGCCGCAGGGCTGTTGGCTGCCAGGGGCCTCTTGGCTGGAGGAAGAGGAGATAATTGGTACTCAGAGGATGAGGACACAGACACTGAAGAATACAAAAATGCAAAACCAAAGTACAGTATCAAATTTCTTTTCACCTAACTATAGCTGTGCCTTTCCCTTTCTTTGTCTTTCATTTTCCAATGTTTCGTTTCTTTATGGATTTGGAGCTTGCCATTTAATGGTATTTTTAGAGGTAGTTTCATAGCTGTGGCTTTAGAGAATGACTTCAAGTGACTGAGGAAGGATTGTGTCACAGGAAATATCTACTGTATATTTTACATACACTTGTTACCCTCTTTCAAGTACTGAGAGAACTTTTAGGTATCTACTGTGTACTGAAAATATATATTGTTGACATTTTTGCCTTCCTTTCCATAGGCTGAAATTATATAAGGTAAACCAAGAGCAAGTATTTGGTTAGTTGATGATTCAGTCTTTCTCACAAGTCTTAATGTAACTTTCATACATTATGAAAGGCACCTTAGCACAAAAGCCCTTATAAGTCGGAAGGTAATAAACGAGGCATAATCACCAGTAAAAGGATAAGAAGTCTGGTTCCACGTGGAATTTGAATCAAACCTGGGCTAGGCAAGCTAGAAATTCTGTGAAGTCTTTTCTAAATCAAAGCTTATAAATGAAAAACACTAATTCTTCTCCTTTTTTCCCCAAGACCAAACTACCTTTCTATCCTTCCTTCCCCTCCTCATTTCGATTTCCTCTCACCCTTATCACCCCCTTTAACCCTCATCCCAGGGGAGTTTCTTACTTTCCACTGTCAGAGCTGTTTGCTCTTAGTTTTGGTGGGTTCTGTTAATCAGTGTTGAAAAGCTACCCCCTTTCCTCTTGGTGTTTTGAGTGATGTTGACATGCTGTTTTCTACTGATGGGTTCTAGAGTGTGACGTGGATCATATAGTAGGTGATCAAGGATAGAAACTCATCTAGGCTAAAAATGTTTAACTTGCAAAACCAGAGTTTGTGTGTGTGTTATTTTAGATCTTGTTTCACTTGAGATATGAAAATGTACCACTTGACCAGACGCCCCCATACACTGTGATGGAGTCTTGCAGTGTTTCCCAGGCTGATCTCAAACTGCTGAGTGTAGGTACTCTTTCTACATCAGCTTCCGGTGGGGTTGGGATTGTAAGCACATGCTACCACACTCAGCTAAACTCTTGTATTTTTTAAATGAAGGGGGAGATTACATCAGTTCTTCCTTGAATCTTGAGGCATGTGGACTATTAAGAAAATTGCAACACTCATGGATGGCTGATACTTTTGCATCTTGGGCTATATTGTTGATTAGAATGGTCATGGTCACATGTTTGGCAAGTGCCAGAATGCTGTCCTAAGAAGGAACTCAAAGAAAAGGCAGGAAGGTGGGGTATCTCCAAAGGGTACAGAAAATAAAATTATGTTACATTATGGAATGTTAGGAAGGGAACCAAGGTGGCAGAGTGGTAAGCAGTGGAGAAAAGGCCTGTCTGAGAGACGCCATCCAGATACTGAAACACGAGGAGGACAGGAAGAGGGGAAATGGGCCTCCTGGACCCAGGAAAAATCTGAAGCATGAATTGAAGCCCATGGAGAGTGAAGAGAAAAACTTTAGTGAAGAAAAAAGGGGTAGCCAGCGACACCTTTTCCCTACGAAGGACACACCACGGACACACGGTGACTTCTGGCCATCCCAGGGGCCTTCACAGAGCAGTGGCGCCGCAGTGGGAGGGAGCAGTGCACCGCTGTGGGTGAGTGCTGAGGGCTCAGTTCTACTGCAGTTCTCCTCAGTTCTCCTGGCTGGGAGCCGTCTCGGAGAACTGAGCTCAGATCCCAGAGGTGTTGCCGGCTCCATCTAGCAGCTCCCAGCTGGGCTCAGGTCCACAGAAGATGCTTTGACTGCTGCAGGCTGGATGAGTCTGGTCTTGGCCAAAAGGTGCAGGCTCACTGAGATTATCCACTACCCTGCCAGACCCACTGCTGGCTTGCTGGGGTGAACCAACGTGGATCGGGACTCCGTGTCTACGTGTTGTCAACCAGTGACAGCAGAGACAAACCTGGTGTGGATCGATTGATCATGGATCTCTCTCTCTTTCTCCTGTTTCGTTATGGTGGTGGTTTTGTTATTGTTTTTTGCTTTTTTTCTCCTTCATTGTTTGATTCTGTTTTTATATGAATGTGGAAGTGATTTCTAGCCTCTTTGTGGTTCTTACTCTGTGCTGTTCTTTCTTCTCTCTTTCCTTCCAGTCTTCTGCACCACTTTCCCAAAGTTAGTGTGATTCCCCCCTTGTCCTCCAGTTACTTCTAATATCTTCCTCTTTCTCTCTCTCTCTCTTTTCTCCCTAATTCCTTTTAAGTTTTAACTCTTGAGGGAAAAATTGACATATTAAGGTTTATATACTGCCTATAATTTTCTGGTTTGTATCAGATTTTCTTATATAACCACAAATTTAGTTCATGCAGTTAAAGGTGGCAAATTAATGATTACCCCAGTTTGTCATTTTCTAGACTATTTTTGATGCTATTGTTGTTGCTGATGGTACAACTTTAGCCAAAGGTGACAAATTTTTCTAAACACAGATTCTTCCTGGTATTCTAAGACTGAAATTGACTAGGGGTCATAGAAAATACTGTGGCACAATGCCAAAGAACCAGGGGCTGGGCCAAACAGGCAGCATACCTCTCATCCCCAACAAATTGAAGAAGCATAGGAAAAAATGGAACCCATAAGGCAGATTCAAGCAAATACCCAGGAGCATAAAAATTCCACTGCAAGTATCTGCAGCAGAATCAGCCAATGCAAAGACAGGATCTCAGACACAGAAGACAGGAGTGTGGTTGGCACACATACAAAGGAACGTTTCTTCAAAACAGCAAGGGGCCATGAGAAGTTAATCCACTTGTTGCTAGATGACGCAAAGAACAGTAACTTAAGATTGATTGGAGTTAATGAAAAAGCAGGACATAGCACAGATGATATTTAAAAAACTGTTCACATACATCATGGCAGAAAACTTCCCTGGCAGGAAAAAATAATTTGACATACAGATAAATGAGGCATGTAAAACTCCTATTTAGCCATGATCAAAAAAATTTTAAAAATCTGCAGCCAAGCATGACATCATCAAGATTCTAGAAATTCAACACAAGTATAGAATCTTTAAAGGTGTTAGGGAAAGGAAACAAATCACCTACAAAGGAAAGCCCACCAGAATCACAGCTGACTTCTCAACACACTCAAGTCAAGGAGAGCTTGAAGTATTTTAAGCTCTAAAGGAAAACAGTCTTCAACCCAGATTGATCTACCCCACAAAACTGTCTTTCAAAATTGATGGAAAAATAAGATCCTTTCATGACAAAGAACGTCTGAACAGCTGAGGAAATTTATGACCAGCAAACTAGCACTCCAGAATGTTTTTAAGGACATTCTAGAAAGAGAAAAGAAGGACTACAACTCCATGAACCCCAACAGAGGAATCCACCAGGCAAACAATGAAATGGGGTCGGGGGAGGTCGCCAACAACAAGAAGGTAACATGACAAAGATGAGTCAGTACATACCAGTTCCAGCCGTCAATGTTACTGGTCTCTATTCACCAATTCAAAGGCACAGACTGGCAGAATGGATTTAGAAGCAAGATCGAACAATATGCTGCTTACAAGAAACACATTTAATTGGAAAAGAAATTCGCAGACTGAAAAATCAAAGGATAGAAAGCCATATTCAATATAACAGGAACTCAGAAAAAGGCAGGGGTAGCTATTCTTTTTGCAGACAAAGTGAATTTCAAGCCAGGATGGTTAAGAGAGACAGAGAAGGTCACTAAATCCTTGTAAAGGAAACAATCCAAGAGGAAGACATAACAATCATAGATTTATGTGCAACAAATACCAGTGTACCCAACTATATGAAACAAGTATTAACGGACATAAAAGATCAAATAAGCACTAATACAGTTGTATTGGGAAATCTCAATACCCCACTGTCACAAATAGATCAACTAGACATAAAATAAACAATGAAATATTAGAACTGAACCAAACTTTTAAACAAATGGACTTAGTATATGTCTATAAGATAGTTCTAACCCACAACATCAGAACACATTCTTCTCAGATGCACACAGGACATTCTTCAAAGTAGACCACATACTAGCTCATAAAACATGCCTAAGTAAATGCAAAGGATTTGGAATTATACCATGGTTATTATCAGACCATAGTGCAATGAAATTGGAAACCAGTGGCAAAAGAAACCACAAGAACTTCACAAAAACATGGAAATTGAATAATACACTCCTCAACTGCCAATGAGTCACAGAAATTAAAGAAGAAATTAGACAGTTTCTACAATTAAATGATAGTGACAGTACAACATACCAGGACTTAGACGCAAAACAGTCCTAGGAGGGAAATTTATAGCAGTGAGTAGACATAAACAACTTAATGTTGAACCTCAAACTTCTGGAAGAAGGGCAGACCAAGCCCAAGTATGAAGGAGGAAATTATAAAGATCAGAAACAAAAATTAATGCATTGGAGACTAAGAAAACAATACAAAGATTTAGTGTGTCAAAAAGTTTTTTCTTTGAAAAATTAAGTGAGATCAACAAACCTGTAGTGAACCTTATCAAAAAAAGGAAAGAAAAGACTGAAATTCACACAATTAGGAATAAAAAGGGTAATATCACAGCAGATCCTGCAGAAATCCAGAAGATTGTCTATACCTACCACGAGAACTTTATCCTAATAACATGGAAAATACAGAAGTAATAGACAGATTCTTAGATACATGTGATTTTCCAAAATTAAATCATTATAAAAATCCTAAGTAAATCAATATTGATCAATTAAATCAAAGATGTAATTAAAAATCTACCAACAGAGAAAAGCCCAGACTGGTAACAGATTCACTGCTAAAAATAGTACAAGTAGTAGACTACTGCTACTTCTCAAACTCTTTAACAACATTGAAAGAGAAGCATTATTTCCAAATTCATTCCTGAAAGCAGGCATTACCTTAATACCAAAACCAGAGAAGGACCCAACTAAGAAAGAGAACAACAGACCAATTTCCCCATTGAACATAGATGCAAAAATCTTCAATGAGACACTGGCAAACAGTGCAGCAAATCATCAAGATTATACACTGTGACCAAGTTGGATTCATCCCAGGGATGCAGGGATGGTTCAACAATAAATATAATACACCACATTAACAAAGTGAAGGACAGAAACCATATGATCATCTCAATAGATCCAAAAATGCTTTTGAAACAGTCTAGCAACCATTTATGATAAAAACCCTACAGAAAATTGGAATAGATGGTCTACCTCAATCTGATGAAAGTCGTATATGACATGCCAACAGCCATCATCATACTAAATGGACAAAAACTGAAAGCTTTCACTTTAATATCAGGAATAAGACAAGGATGTCCACTGTCTGCACTTTTAGTCAACGTAGTTCTGAAAACTTTAGCCAGAGCAATTAAACAAGAAAAAGAAATAAATAGCATTAGGAAAGAAAGAATTTAAACTCATTATTTGTGGATGACATGATACTCTATGTAAAAGACCCCAAAAACTCCAGTAAAGAACTGCTAGATTTACACAGCACAGACTCAGAAATCAGTAGCCTTCCTGTACACAAATAACAAACTCAGTGAGAGAGGAATTAGGGAAACAACACCCTTTACAATAGCATCCAAAAATTGAAATACCTGGGAATCAATCTAATGAAGGATATAAAAAAACTCTACTTTAAAAACTACAGTACTCTAAAAAAGGAGATTGATGATATCAGAAAATGGAAAGCTGTGTCTTGCTCTTGAATAGGAAGAACCAATATAGTGAAAACGGCCATACTTCCATAACTATTACAGATTTAATGCAATTCCAATCAAAATTCTGACAGCATAGGTCACAGAATTAGAGAAAACAATCCTAAAATTCATATGGAACCAGAAGAGACCTAGAATAGAAAAGGCAATTCTGGGCAAGAAAGGCAAAGCAGGGGGCGTTACAATCCCTGAGCTGAAATTATGCTGTAAAACCACAGTGATAAAAACAAAGCAAAAAAAAAAAAAAACCAGACCTGAAGATCAATGGAACAAATTAGAAGGTGCAGAGACAACTTCAGACATACTCAACAACCTTGTCTTTGACAAAGATGCCAAACGTATTCACTGGAAGATAGATTGCCTTTTTAATAAATAGTGCTGGGAGAACTCACTTTACATATGCTGAAGATTATATATCTGCCACCATGCACAGACTAAACTAAATTCAGAATGGATCAAAGATCTGAGAATATTAAAACAAACAGTAAATCTGCTGGAAGGTAGAATAGGTAAAACACTTGAAGACACTGGTGTAGCCAAAGACTTTATGAATAAAACCCCGACTGCATAGGAACTATCACAAAGAATCAACAACTGGGATCTCATCTTATTAAAAAGCTTTTGCACAGTAAGAGAAACCACCAGCAGAGTGAAGCAACAACCCACAGTGTGGGAAAAAAAATGATTGCCAGCTGTTCCTCAGACAAAGGATTACTATCAAGAACACATAAAGAAATCAAAAAAATCAGACCTCCCAAATTTAAAGACCCAGTCAAAAAATGGGCAGCTGAGATGCCCATTGGTTCTTCCTATTCAAGTATCTTAAGTTCTAACATGTACACCTTTTTTCTCTTATGCCACTTGTCAGATGAAGAAATGGAAACAACAAATAAATACACAAAAAATGTTCACCATCACTGGTCATTCAAGAGATACAAATTAAAACAACACTGAGATTCCACCTCACCCAAGAAGGAATGGTTGTTATCAAGAAATCTACCAATAACAAATGCTGGAGGGGCTGTGAGGAAAAGGAATGCTTCTCCAGTGTTGGAAGTGCAGACTGGTGCAACCACTCTGGAAATCAATGTGGAGGTTCCTCAAAAAACTAGGATTGGAGGTCTCGTTTGACCCAGCTGTTACTCTTCTGGGTGTCTTTCCAGAAGAGTTAAAAACATCATGCCACACGTGCACCCATGTTCATAGCAGCACAATTTGTAACCGTTAGATCTTGGAAACAACCTAAATGTCCATCAACGGAGGAACAGATAAAAAATAAGTGGTCTTTTTCTACAATGGAGAACTACTCAGCCATAAAGAAGGATAAACTGAAGACTTTCATGGGTAAATGGGTGCAACTTGAGACCACACTCATAAGTGAAATAAACCAGACTCACGTGTGTAAACATCTTATTGTCTCCCTAGTGTGAAAAGCTGAAATAGTAAGATCCAAAATGTACAATAGATATTGTAAAATCAAAAGAAACTGTTCAAAAGGAAAGAGAAACTGGGATGAGGGAAAAGGGGGAAAAGAAGGAAGGAAAAAAAGCAAAAAGTTTTTTAAAAAAATTAAAAAAATATATCTGTATACATGCAAGATAGTTAAGGTCATTGTACTACTAACTTCTCTTGGTTCATTGAAAAGAAAAGCTTGTGCTGAGATTGTTTGGACAATTAAATTCCTGTATCTTATACCCTGAGAGACTAATTTAAAGATAACAATACACATTATATTAGCCATTGTTACTCTCATATTTTGAAATTTTGTTTCACTGTTTTTTCTCTTTAAAATTTTTTAAAAAGAAAATAATGTTAGATTTTGGGGCAACACTTATTGTTTAAGTCAAAACCATGTTATTTAGTATTTAATAGTCACCATTGTGTAATCTTGTGCCTCTTAAACATTGCTTGGTGAAAGTGTAAATATGTATTTTTCAAGTAGCATCACATCTCACCTCTTCAGAGAGACATCTTTCTCTTGGTGCGATCTTTAATGCGATACTTTAAAATAGGACCTTCAGTGGCCCCGTGGGAGTGGTGGTGAACAAAGTGTGCTGCGAGCAAGAAAACCTTTGCACTCAGGCGTGAGCCATGGCACACCAGGAATGGGCGAAAACTCCTCACTAATCTAGTCGTAGCCGTGAAGTCAGTGTGTGAAAAGATCACTTCCTCCCCTGCCTGCTGCCTGCCCATCACCGGTCTGTGTTCCCAGGGTCCCAGTCTGCTTTTCTTAGGGTGCATTTATTCACGACCCAGTTGCTGGTATTAGCAGAAGCAGAGAAATTACTCATCCGTTTGGCTACATATGTCAAAAATGTAAGTGGATTCTGATTAATGCCCAAAGGTTACCTGTAATCCTTTATTGGAATCTAAAACTAAGAATTGTATGGAGCTTAATTTCAGTCTGCACTTCCAACACTGGAGAATTGTATGGAGCTTATTATGGAAAGCAGTTAATATCACAAGAATCTGTTTTGTGTCACAATAAATGTGTTTAATGAACCAGAAATGGCTTTCTGCAAATAGCACATTTAGATAAAATACATTGATAGAATCAAGTCACCTACCACACAGCTTTTTGGTGTATGTCTAGCCAAGTTTGTTAAGTTTTCAGATGAAGACTGGGAAACTCAAGTCTCTTAGAAACCAAGTATCTTAAGTTCTAACATGTACACCTTTTTTCTCTTATGCCTCTGAGCGAGAGTCCCTTGGCTGCATGGTTGAACCGAATATAAATGACTGGTATTGTTGGTACATCATTCTGGGGATCAGTTGGAAGATGTGTGTTTGATGACATTTGATGCAAGCTTTCTGGCTGGGTGCACAGGCATCTAGGGGTGCAAAGAAAGTGCTGTAAAGGGCTGCCTTATGGAGGGAGGGTGGGGTAGCCAGAAGTGGGTTGGGACCCTAGGATGCTCCATACCATTCATAATTACTTCTAAAACCTTAAAGTCATTGTCTAAGCAAACTCGGTATTTCCTTCTTGACTGTATTTAGCAGCTTGTAGCTATGGCAGCAACTGTATAATTTCCTTAGCACAAGGCAGGATATTTTTTCCCCTTATTTGTCAAGCTTTTGTTATGCTACTTAAGTCCAGTTCCATTAAGGTTTTCTTATTACTTTGGGGCTGTGTGAGTGATTTCTTCATTTTTAATATTGCTTGAAATATGCACCAGAAACCAGGATTGAATTTTTTTTTTGTCCAGTTTGGGAAGTGACATTGTATTTATGTGTAATAGAATTGTGCTAGCATTTCTAAGAACTGGAATTTATTACTGTGAGCATTCATGAAGTACAGCTAAATTCGGATTGCCAAAAGACCAGGTTGAAAATAAAATCATTGCCACTTGGGCCATGCATCCCAATTCTAGAGTTTACCAGCTCTGTGACACCTGCAGTCTAGCTTCACACTTTCAAAAGTGAATTCTCTAATTGTTCTTTCGTGTTACAGTCTGGGTTGACAGCCAACCACCAGTCAGCTGTGTTAGCAGAGTACAAGGCCAGCTGTCAGGGATACCACTCTTCATATGTAGCCTAGGAGGAAGGAAATACTTTAAAGTTGGATAACTGAAAAAGACATTTTGGAACTTTTTTTATTGCCTAGTTGCATCTTGATGTTCATGTGTGTTTATGCATTCAACACGTATGTTTGTGGCTGATGTATACCAGATACTTGGTAGGTATCTGATAAATAAGTGTAAGAATGATGCCACAGGGCTGGGGATTTAACTCATTAGCACAGCACCTGCCTGGCAAGCATAAGGTCCTGAGTTTGATTCCCGGTACCCAAAAATAAAAACAAATAATATCACATTAGTTCTTTCCATTGGCAGTATAATGCAAAGACTTGAATTAGGATGTGGTTTCATAATTTACCCTACTTCTTTAAAATAAAATCCGTGTCATGTTTATATTAAATTCCTTGGGACTTTTTGGGAATTAGTATCTCTTGACATATCTCATATCTGAATTTAATCGTACCAGACTGCACAGAAGTCCTCAGTCTTGTGTGGCATCTTTATTTAGTGAAGAGTCTGAGTGCATCTCTGTCTCCATGGTGAACCGGGGAGGTTACTTCCAGCAAGTGCCTCAGCTGTGCCCGTTTCTGGTAATTCAGTGCTAAATATGCGCCACACGCGGTCCTGTGAGGTGGGTTTTATTCCTGTTTTAGAGCGAGGACATTAAGGCTCAGTGAAGCTGAGAGGCTTGTCCAGGGCAAATGGTTCCTAAGTGTCAGAGTCGGGGAGCTAACTCTTTACCTTGTAATGTTTGGAGAACTTGTTAGTTTCTGAGGGAGTCAAATCAAGGTTTATTGTGCTCTTCATTCTGCCCTTTTACTTTAGGGGTGCAGTGCACATCATAAAATTTTCCATTTGAGACCAGTTCCAAGCTTACAGGTGAGTGGCGTTAAGTGCATGGTACCGTCGGCAGCCGTCGCCGCTGGGCCTGCAGGACTCCTCAGCTTTCCCGTGGAATTCCCTCTACCACCCTGTCTGTCCTCTGGTATGCGACTTTCTCTTTGTTCCCAGGAAACCAGAAACCTTGTGCTCATGGGATCAGATGCGTATTTGGCTAGTTTTACTTAGAATACTGTCAGGTGAACCCGAATTGTAGCATGTCTAAAAAGGGAGGATTTCCCCCCCTTTTCAATACTGCATTGTGCGTCTGCACACGTTGTGTTTATCTGTTCTCCCAGCAAGGGACACGGGGCTGCTTCCACGCCGGCTGCTGTGATGCGTGCTGCTGACCATGGGCTGCACTGGTGTCTCTTAAAGCCCTCGCTGCCACTGCTCTTGGGCCTGTACCCAGAAGTGGGACTGCCTGGGCCATGCGGCCCTCGGAGCAGCATGTTCACTTTCTGAGGCGCTGCCTTTGTGTGGAGCAGTGGACATAGCGGCTGCGCCGTTTTACACCCCTCCAGGCACACGGCGTTCTCTGTCTGCACCCTCACAGGACATATTTTCTGGAGTTTTCAGTTATGACACCCATCTCGATGGATGGGAATTCAGCATGGGCCTTAACTGTACCGTACTTGGCTTCGAAGCCAACCAAGGACAGACAGATGGGAGCTTCCTTGTAGCTGTCCTGGGCTTGGAGCCTATGTTTTTATACAACCAAAACAGAAACCAAGAGGAAGTAAATGTCTCTGTGTGTTCCTTGATATTGTGAAAATACAGAAGCTCCACTTGAGGAATTCTTGGTTAGTAAATATTCACTGTCTGTCAGACAGCTCTGGCTCTAAAATCAAAATACATCTGGAATTCAGTCTCCTTTATGGCCATTATGGCCACCAACCCAAAACTGTATCTATCTCTCTGGGAGCTTTCTTTTTTTCTCTTTTTTTTTTTCTCTTTGGGGGCAGGTACTGTACTATATTGCCAAGTCCTCTTTTATTTTTTATTTCTTGTTTTGATAAAGTCTCACTGATTTCCCAGGCTGCACTTGAACTTCTAGTCCTCCTGCTTAGCCTCCCAAAGTGTTGGGGTTACAAGAAAGCACTACCACTTTTTAATAGCCTTCCAAATAATCTTATTTTCATTTTTGTTTTTGCTGCGCTAGGGACCAAACCCTCAGTTTCACATGTGCTGGGCTCCAGCACTGAGCTGCATCCCTGGCCCAGCTAGTCATGATTTCCCTTGGCCTTGTAGATTCTGTTCTCAGCACAAACACAGCAGTCACTCTGGTCCTTATGGAGTGTAAGGCAGACTGTGTCAGACGCTCAGAGCTTTCTGGTGGCTAAGGGCAGAAGTCCTTGCAGTGGTGCACCTGCTGCTTTCCTTGCTGTGTGTCCCAGCGTGGGCTCTTTGCTGTTTGTCACTCTGTGGGCACTAATGGGAAGACATAGTGGTAAAGCATTGCACTGTTGGTAAGATGAGGGAAGGGAGCAGAGACGAGGTGGGAGAATAAATTACCACCCAGTAAAAGGTCCACACCACTCAGTGTCTTATCTTGGAACAAAATAAAAGGTAACCCCAGGGTTTCATAGTGTGGAGACCTTGGAACCTGCGAAGTCAAGTCTCTGACTGTATCGAATGCATTTGTAAAGGTGCCAGGTAGCTCCTCAGCCAAAAATAGTTATCTCGTGAAACCTGGCATCATTGTTGTCATGTGACTTTTGTTTTCTCTTCCTCTTCTGGTAGGAAAACTGCTTTAGACTCTGGCTTGAAAGCAGGAGCAGAGACACAGGGTCTGCCTGCCTTGTACCCCAGCAGTGGCAGGTTTTTCATGAGAGAGTAGCACAGTTCAGTGCCCAGACTTGTGCCTCAAGGGCTGGTGAAGAATATTCTTTTAAAGGGGAAAAAGTGAAACCTGGATCTTGGGGCCACGCTGGACGGTTGGAGTGTCCCCCTCTGTGGGGACAGGGTGTGTTCTTCCACTGTGAGGGTGCTGTAAAGCTTGGACAGGACCAGCTTCTGTTGCCTTTGCAGCTAATTTCAGAGCAAGCCACTGTGTCATTTTAGCAGTTAGGGCCTTGAGGTCAGCGTACTGCAAATGGCTGTCATCTCCGTGGGACTCCCAAGATAGCCAAGAAGAGAGGAGTCCACATGCCCTAGTCCAGAAGTCCCCATGCAGCACACAGGGCCACAACACCACAGGCTTCCAGCATGTTCTCCCGACGGGTTTTTGCTTACACGCTTAGTGACTTACACTGATGCCACCTTCTAAAGCAGCTGCAACTCTGATTTCTTCAAGTTACACCTCCTTGAGCTTGAGAGATGCGTTCTCTCAAGTGGGGAATAAGCCTGATCTGTAGAGTTAATAGATCTACCTTCCCTACCTCCCCTGATGCTGTCTTCAAAAGCCTGTTTTTGGTTGTCTGCTCAGGAAGTGATACAACATAAATACTTTTATCTATTCCAAGACTAGTTGTTTTTTTAACTTAGCAGGTACTGAGAGGGAAGCCAGTGAAAACTTGCCTTGTCGTGTGCTGTGCAAATGATGGTAGAACTGCATTTCCGGGGGTGTCTGGATGATCTCCAGAGCGCTCAGCGCCTTCTGCGTCCTCTTTGTTCTTGGCTGTTGGGGAATACGATGACCCTTTCAGCATTTTAGTGCATGGCCTCTTATTAGGGCTCTTTCTCTCTTACGAGCACCTGAGGAAAAAGAGAGGCACTATTGCACTGAAGCAGGCACTCTACCCCAGTGATTCTGAACTTCATTTTGTATCAGAATCACCTGGAAAACTTTAATTACACACACGTTTAGTTTTTCGAAAGGGAGGCTGAATGTTTAAAGTTTCCTAGCGAAGCCACGTGTAGTGGCGAATGTCTATAGTCCCAGCAGTAGTGAGACTGAGGCAGGAGGATCGCCACAAGTTGGAGACTAGCCTGAGCTACATAGAGAATTCAAGATCTGTTTCAACTACATAGTGAGACCTTGTCTCAAAAAAAAAAAAAAATGCATACATATTCTTTTTTCCCTGTACATAATTCTAACCTACAGCCAGGGCTAAGAATCAGGGGTTTTAGGTTGGCCCGGAGTTCCTCAGAGTCCCTTAGGAGTACCTTCAGAGGAGGCAGGCAAGCCAGAGAAACAGAAGCCGTTCTAGGGCCCTGCTCCCCTCAGTGTCCTCCTTTTTGCCTGAGCAATTCTGCTTTGTCTGTTTTATATATTGCGTTTCTAAAGGGAAAAGTTATTTTAACTATGGCTCTAGCTATAGGCCAATACTAGGGCAACATAGCTTTTAAATATGGTTTTCAAAGATAGTAAGGACTGAGCTTTTCTCAAATATCTATGTATTCTATCTGTGTATTCTGTAGCTTCTGTGAAATGTAAGGGGAAAAAAGAAATCTAATGGTAATTAATAGTTACCCTGTGATCTAGCATTTACGCCAGATAAGCGGTCCTGGTCAGGAAGAAAGTACCTCACCCCACCTCATGGGTCGTGCACTGCCCATGACCTCGTTGCTCACATGGTCTCTGTAGCAGCCCACGGTGCTCTCTAGACTGGCACTGGCCTCCAATTCACCCTGGTGTCCAGCGCTGTGTGCCATCTCCACGCTCTCTGTCACCCTCCCGAGGCCCTCGCCCCTGAAAGCAGTTGTGTTTCTAACCCTTACAAAACAACTTGTCTGTTTGCTGTTTGCAGAGATATATTTAATTTGATCCTTGAAAACTGTCTATACTTGGCTAGTGCAAGATACTGTAACCTCATTTATGTCTACAGAAAAATGTTTTAAGTTACATTTGGCAGCCATCAAAAGAGTTATTATCGTTTATTTCCCCTCCTTAGGGAAAAAATACAACTTTTATTGAAGAAATAATTTGTTTAGTATTAGAACTTCATACAAAGTTTATATAAGGTACTAATTATAAGCATTGTATTAAACCTGTTTCTAGAAAGCCAAGATGGTGTATTTGTCTATCGGTGGGCTAGATTTCATTCTTTTTTTTACCTAGGTCAGATCAAATCTCATTAAGATTGTTCTTCTGCTTTACCCTTTATTATTTGAACACTCATTGCTCTGTGGTCTCACTAATGGACTAATTTCCTGAGATTGCAAATTGTCATGCTTTCATTTCCAGATTGTAGCCTCCCTGTCATCAGTTTTCTAGGTTTTTTTTTTTTGACGTTTGTTTTATGCTGCATCACAAATGGATTTTTTCATTTCACCCCTTCTGAAGCCATTTGTCCCCTTTAATCGGTGCATAAACTGTGCATCCAAGGGTATTTATCCACCGGCACCAGTCAGATTTTACATTTTTAAAGAACAATCATGCCTTTAAAAAAAAGTTGACAAGTCAATTTTAGTTTTTTAAAAACAGTTACTATAGCCCATTTCCCAAAGCAAATTAGTAGAAGTCAATTTTTTAAAAATTCCAGTAGCAGTTCATACCATAGGGTTACTATTGAAATTATTGCCATTTTTGGCTATTAGACTCTTTCTTATTATAAGTTAAAACTTGGACCAGAAAAGTATAGAAAGAGCATAATTTTAAAACGTACAGCATAACTTTTTTTTCTTTTTGTAGCATTAATCTTATCACTGGTCATTTAGAGGAACCAATGCCAAACCCTATAGATGAAATGACAGAAGAACAAAAAGAATATGAAGCCATGAAACTTGTCAACATGCTTGATAAACTTTCCAGGTATTGTATTCCTGTCCATTTTTTGCTTGGTTTCTAAAAATGTTCTATTTCTTTGTCTCTCTGACCGAGAGTTACCATAGAGCAGTGACTCTGGACACCTACGCGATTGGCACAGGGCGGCCCAGGAGCCGCAGTGCAGGCCGCGCTTGGCTCCGCGGTGTCCCCTGTGTGCCTGTGCGTTCTTAGACACTCAAATGCAAGAGCTGAGGTGCTAGCTGCTGGATCATTATTAATACCTAACCAACTAACCTCCCTGTCTTCAAAAAGATTCTGTGAGTTAGGGTCAGTAATTTTGCTGCTGCTTGTATTTTTGTTTCAGTCTGTTTTGGTTATTGTTCCAAATCATGATGCGCTTTTTCTTTTTCTTTTCATTTTTGATGTGCAAGTTTGCAATTCTGCTTTTTTGGGTTGCTGCTGAAACCAAAAATTCTAAAATGTCACGCACCCAACAGAAGAAAGTGGGAAAAATAGCTCAAATGAGGGATTTTTCTGAAAGGAAGAACTTGTATTAATTAGGGTTCTAGAAACAGCCTGCCCTTCCCCCTCCTTTCACACCTTCTCTCCCTCCAAAAATAACTAGTTTTGAAAATGATTAAATCAAATATGTTGTAATCATCAACTAGCTACCTTGAGGAGTTAGTAGGAAGGGATTCCTTTCACCCTTGGCTGAATGGCTCTGTTTTCTAGTCGCACATTGAGTCACTGTCTCCTTGAAGCCGTCTTGGGTGAGTGCCGGTATGTTGGGAGGCAGCGGCCACTTACAGGTGAATGTCTGGTCATCCGCTTCCCCACCGTAACTGTACACAGCCAGGCCTCAGCGGAGAGAAGAGTGGCTGGAGAGGGAAAGCCCGAAAGAAAAGGTGTGAAGAGAAACAGATTCAGGGAGAGGCATGGCAGGCAGCCTAGCAGAGAAGGCAGGAGCAGGAGGCCGAGCGTGCAGGGCGACACAGGGTATTTTAAGGCTCTGCTCTGCAGACAGCGCTTTTTCTTTGGACATTGTTGACATGTTAGGAGATGTTTAGAAGTAGGCACTTCATTATCACAAAGTACAACCAGAATTCAGGGACCACCAGCTAGCCACTTTGTCTTCATCCTTCCCTGAGGTTAGAGTTTATAGCTAACTGTCCTTAAAATCTTTAAAAGACATTTTTGCCTATTTCCATACCTTTGTGCATAACTGACATGTTCTTTCCCTGAAGGAATGAAGAGTCGGGAAGATACTGATAAGGTAAACCTGTAAGAGACTAACAAGTTGAGTAAAATGAAGATGTGGTAGCCTGGAATGTAGCTCAGTGGTATAGTGTGTGCTTAGCATGTGCAAGGCCCCAAGTTCAGTCCCCCAAAATGAGAAAGAGGATTGTGCAAAACTGAAGACAGCTATGTGCTTGGTTCCTTCTGGAAGCGTCTGACATGCCTAACACAGGCTGAGTTAGGGTGAGCCCCGCCAGAGTCCCTGGTGGGAGCCGAGTGGGGAGTTGTTGGCAGGATGAGGAGCTCATTGGTGTTAGGACAGGAAGACAGTTAAGGTGTGTGTTTCATGTTCTGCACTTTGAAAGGTTAATGCTGATTCTGTGCAGCTGCCCCGTCTACTCTGAAAGTATAAATTCTGAGTTAGGGTGGTGGAAGGCAGGGAAAGAAGCGCCTAAGGCAGTGCAGTACCATCCGGGTACCTGGCTTCCTGATAGATCCCACCAGAACTGTAAGGCATCCCTGTCACCGACATGGAGAAACAAAGGGACTAGGTCCTTCTCTTTTTAATCTCAGGAGGACCCACATATTTTAGAAGCTCTGGTAAGCAAATACACAATGCACAGCTGCCACCTGATTTAAACCGTGCCTCGGAGAAGGCACACATTTGCCTAGTGGCACCAGCAGCTGCTGAGCCCAGTAGGAAGGCGCTGCTCATTTTTGTATGAATAGAACAGGGTAAATATATCTTGTGTTAGCTTTTTTGCTGTTAAAGTTGAAACAGAGGTAGCCTTGAGGGTAATCCTAAATCACATAGACTTCGCATGATATGTGGTGGGTTTTGACATTGTCTGCCTTTGTGTGCTTTTTAACATTCGCTCTCTCTAATAACACTGGGTGACCCAGCTGTGTGAAGATCAGTAGTGAGCATTCCAAAGCAGGAATGCAAAGAATGAAGCCATTCTTTATGCGTCTTGTTTGTCGTGCTGTATTCCTTCCTCATTAGTCTTAAGTTTCTTCTCTCTCTTCACTTGTTTCTCTCTCTAGGTTATGGGAAAAAAGATGCTATAAAGCCAAAGTAGACCAAATTCAGTACAATTCAGGGAACATGCACTAAGCAGCCACCCTACTAAGCACTAGGCTAGGAAACCCAAGGAGGGCCCAAAGTGAATGTAACAGTCTCTGCCTTTGGAAAGCTCACATTGCAGTGGAGGAAAAGCTACTGTCTATTCTAGAACGCAGCATACAAGGAATCATGACAAAAAGAGGTCTGCATTGAGCTGTAAGCACCCAGGAAAAGGAGCAGTTCATTCTGTGTGGGCGATTCAGGAAGTGACTCATGGGACGGGAGGCAGCAGGTGTGCTGATCCTTGAAGTTCTACAAGTTCTTAAAGGAAAAGTGAAGAATGGCCAGTTGTTGCAGGTAGAGGGAGATTTAACCTTGCTAATCAGATAAGCCTTTGGTGTTCACATACTGCATCTTTCTTCCAAAGAGCTTGGGTTAATTTATCACTAAGGGAAGTAGGACCAAAGAGTTACCCGGAACTTTTCTAAACTGATGACTGATGGTAATCCATTCCCATTTGACAGTTTACAAAGCACTTTCATATACATTCTCTCTAGCTTTAAAATGAAATGAGATTAGGAACTTCATTTTCCAGAACTCGAGACCTCTGCTCTGTTCTGTGTCACTGTGTCTGTCTGTTATCTAACAGTGAGTGTCTGCCCGAGCACTTCCTAATCACCCTCCCAGCACTGTCCTATGGGTTAGTTCAGCCAACCTCTGTAGTGCTGCGAGTGCACCATAGCTTGTCTGAGTAGCTTCCTTTCTTGGAAATGAAGTCATTTCCTCTGCACCTGAGTTGAGAGGTTTTGTGCGAAAAGGACAGGGTTGGAGGTGGCGTGGCCAATGCACGGACACTAGACATTCCTTTTTTCCATCCATAGGAGAGCAGATGTGAAGGACCCGCACCAGGATGGTGGTTAGCAACAGTGGCCCGTGCCAAAGCACTTACCAAAGTGATGACTAAGGTTGGTCATGCCAAGTACTGTTACTGAGCTTGGTGTAGGTCGTAGGTGCACTGCCCACTCCCAGAAGCGTAGAGCCCCGTTGTAAACCTGAAAGCCACTTGCCCATTTCGCCTCCACGCTCTGCCCTGGGCATCTGCATCCCGCTGACTGCACACGCAGTGCAAAGCGTGCTGCTCAGGTGTCATCCTGCTCTTGCACACCGACTGACTTAGCACCCAAAGGGCTGTGATTCCTTAGCACCGGGGTCCCCTTTGTGCTGGGCGTTTGACACCCACACGCAGGGACTGACCCGGGGCTCCTCTCATGTGGAGCCACTTGAGGCCTGTCACCCATGGTTCCCCCAGTGTGGGCTGAGGAAGTAATGAAAGCAGCTGAGCCCCAGACTTGAAGGTCACATTTCTTGCTCTATAAAAGCCTACATGGCTTGTGATTTTAAAGAGTGCTCTGTGATAGAGCGTGCACGACGCTGGGATCCAATGCCCGGTACTAACTAAACAAACAAAGTTATTCTCTGTGAGTTCCATTGCTTGGCCAGATTTCGTAAAATCCAAGACTAAAAAAAAATTCTTTAAGGCTTGCGGGGACATGACCAAGTGACTGGGTGCCTAATTTTCTTACTGTAGAGTGACACACACAATATTCAACAAATGTAAGCATTAAGGTTAAGGCCCAAGTTTACAGAAAGCTTCATTCGGGCGTTTGCAGTGGGAGAGATGGAGAAGGGTAAAGGTTGTCTGTCTCTCCATCGCCTTCTCTGACGTGGGGGAAGAATGAGCTCCTGAAACTGGAGCCAGAGCTGCACGGGCACCGTGTGTGCTGCAGCAAGTTCAGGGCCTGTGCAGCTGTGGCGCCTCGGCGACAGCGCAGGCCTGCGTCCAGGGTGGCGTCCCTGGGCAGAGCGGGCGCGGGCTCCAACTGACTGAGCCCGCGCGGCCAGCGGGAGGGTGCCGATCCCATGAGCTCTTGACAGAGCCGGAGCTGGCCAGCATGCGCCCCACCCTCACTCCATAGCTGTGGAACAAGGTGCCATGTTAAAACTTAGAGGTGTATAAATCACAACTGTCCTATCATCTCTTCCTTTTCTCATCTAGCCAATGATTATGATTTCTTCTTTCCTGTTATTTTTTGCTAGCCATAATATTTGAGACATGGCTTCCTTCATAAATGGAAGTACCAAATGTAAGAATTGTTCCCTTTAACACCAAGATTATTTTTGAACTAAGGCTGAAAGTGACTTATGACTGAACAGTAACATTCTGCTTATAAATAAGTTATTTTACTCCTCTTACAAAAGATCAATAACTGTGTTTATCTTCCTTTGTGATAAGTTAGTCAAGAAAGTGCCTTGCAAGCACTTTAGAAACATGGCCCAGTACTTAAGCATTATAAGATCTTTTGTAGGCATGAGAGTATGAAGATCTTAATTGTTTTACCGGAAAATCCAGAATGATAACCTCTGGCCATATTTGACTTTTGAGCACTGAAAGTATGTTTAGTTCAAATTGGGATCCCCTCTGAATGTAAAATACCGAGCTTCAAAGACTTAACTACCAAAGATGGAATGTGAAATATCTCACTACTTGTTTAATATAGATTACATGTTGAAACTATAATGTTTGTTATATTCTGCATTACATAAAATATGCTATTCAAATTAAATTGACCTTTTTTTCTGTATGGCTATTAGAACATTTAATATTGAATATATGGCTTCCATTGTGGCTTGGGTTCTATAGTCATTAGACAGCTCTCCTCTCCATTAGTAAAAATGTACTGTTGCTGGGTGTGGTGGCTCATGCCTGTAATCCCAGCACTCAGGAGGCTGAGGCAGGAGGATTGTTGAGAGTTTGAGACCAGCCTGGGCTACAAAGTGAGCTCAACACCTGCCCGAACTGCATACAGAGCATCAAAAAGACCAAAAAAAAAAAAAAAAGTGGTACTGTAAGGTTGCTTGGAAAGTCAGTTAGGGGACCTGGGACCGGGTAATTTAATACAGGCCTTAGGGGCAGAGAAGGACCAGCCAGAGAAGCTTGATACTGGATATGGTTAGGTTGCCAGGGGCCAGGCAGCCAGGCAGGATGTGGCACTGCCTTTGCCTTCCCCGTAGAGGGCCACCACCCTCGGGACCGCAGTAGGAATGGCTCCTGAAAGCTCGCGGCGGAAGCACTGGCCGTGACACTAAAGAGCCGTGGCCGAGAGGGCTGCACCGGCCCTCTGCCCTCCCCCTCAACCTCCAGGGTTCCTAAGTGGGAAGCATCTTAAGAACTGCATTCACCAGAATTCATTGGCGTGCTGGCCTCTTATTAATATTTACTTTGTTAATTCACACAACAGGGTAGAAAAATTTTATAATTGCCAAGAAATAAAAACACCATCACCTAAGGACAGGATTGAATTTCCAGCATTGTGCCTTTTCTCTTTTCCTACACTTTATTAATCATGCTATTTATTGAAATGAGTAGCACATTTTAGAGGTTTGGCATGTGAACTTCTAACAGAAATTAGAATAATAATTTTAAAAATTGAGTATTTCCATTGCGCTTTAAAGCAGCCCTGTGAATTAAAAAGGACAGGAGGTGTTTGATTCAGAAGTAAATGCACCAGAGCTGAAGTGCCCGATCCAAGCTCAGGCACGTGGGCAGGCTCACCAGGGCTCCGTGTTCAGCTTTCGCTTCAGATGCCATTTCATTTTGAAAATTTACCAAGAACTCTCAAAAAGTTCTGACTATTCTTAAATGAGATTTCTGAACTTTACATAAATACAAAGCATAAAAAACCAACAGTACGCATATTAACCTCAGAAGAAAGCAGGGTTAGAGGGGTATGGGTACACGCCTCCTGCTTTTCCCTTCCGTAGCTGAGCTCTGACCAAATAGCAGAGCAAGTGCTAAATAACTTGTTTTAAAAAGCCATGCAGGGCTGGGGATGTAGCCAGAGGCACAAGGCCCTGAGCTCAGCTCCAGGCACAAATAAATAAATAAATCAACATTGTATGAGGAAATTAGTAAAATCTCTGTGAGCCTATGTTAAAACAGGTTTTTAATTATTTTAAGAAGAGAATGAGGGGCTGGGGATTTAGCTCAGTGGCATAAGCGCCTGCCTTGCAAATGCATGGTTGTGAGTTCTATCCCTGGTACCGATAAAAAAAAAAAAAAGAAGAGAATGAAATTGATATCAACAAATTTTATACATGTCATTACACTAATAAAACCTAACCTTAAAAAGGCTTCTTTGTGGGACTTTTTAGACAATTCCCAGTTAACTTCACAGAGTAGAACACCATATCCAGTTGACTTGAAAATGATATTTTTATGCAGCATTATTTTACTTTCCAAACTTTACCTAATTCTCAAGGATGAAGGCAAATGCTGAGGGAAGGCTTTCACAATCATTTCTGAAAGATTCGGCCGAAAGACCCCACGTTCGCTGTGGAAAAGCCACCGTACCCTTCCCTGCACTGAGCTGGTGGCTTAGTAAGAGATTACCGTAACCAGCCAATGCTAGGAAGCTGTTGGATAAAGGACACTGAAAGATGAAGAATCAGGGCTCGTTGCCGGGCATGGTGACTCACGCCTATAATCCCAGCGCTCAGCAGGTTGATTGTTGCGAGTTCAAGACCAGCCTGGGCTACACAGTGAGCTCAAGTCCTGCCCGAACTGCATACAGAGACCCTGTCTCAAAAAGACAAAAAAAAAAAAAAAAAAAGAATCAGGGCCCAAGCCAGGGTACTGTCAGCATCCAGTGGGACCCAAGGCCCAGGCCCAAAGGATCTGTGATTTCTGTGAGGAACAGGAGGGCTAACAATTTAATTTGTTAAGAGCACTGCGCTACTGACAGTTTGCTGTTCTTCAGTGGGTGCAGCCCGTCCCAGCGTTGCGCTGCTGGCCTTAGGCTTACAGCCGAGATGGTGCAGTCCCTTCTCCGGGCTATCACAGGCGCTGTGGTCACGGGCACTTTCGGAAAAGCTCTGTTAATTAAAATGCATTATTTATAGACTTATTTCTCATCCCATCTTTCAAACATGAAAAGGAATTAAATATGAAATGGCTTATTTAAAATGTCAGTCGCTTTTTCCAAGCCAACCTTACATTAAGACCAGGAATCCCTGTGCCAAAGAAATGGTTCACAATTATCCAGTCTTGGGTTTTGTTATACATTGTACTGAAGTTAACAAAACAAGTATGTAACAGAACCTGCCTAAATAGCAGCCCTTTGATTAAAAACAGAGAATTAATCAAGGGAGATTGAAGGAAGCAATGCCTCGTAGGTTTCCCCCCTTTTCTTCTTTTCTAATCATAGAACAAAATATGTTACATAAAAGGATCAGAACTATTATGCAGTACTCAATTAGAGGGAGGTGAATAGCTCTCTAACATGCTGTTTTATCAAAAGAGCAGACTGGTGTTTGCATGACTGTTGTTTCATTACAGACCCTGTCATTAATTCCATGTGTCAATACTGCCCTGTAGTACACAGAGCAGACAAGAAAGAAGAGCCCTTGAAAACAAGGGAATGATTTTTGAGTCGTTATCAAGCTAAGTGGCAAGCGGGAAGCTGAAACTCGTATAGGTAAATTCGAAGGGACTCTTGGGAGATCTGCAAGTGGGAAACAAGAATGCATTTTACCAACTGCTTAATTATGTCCTGTTTTTCAACAAGTACACTTGAAATGAATGCTTTGTTTGTCTTGCACAAAACCATGTGCTGTGGGCAAGAGTATTCTCTTGCTTCCAGGTCAAGTAAGGTGTTTATATGCACCTACATACGACCCATCCTGTCATGTGCAATTGGGTGTCTTAGAGTCTGAGCCACAGTCCTACACTGCCATTGCTGGGGGAAGAGTCACAAAGGAGCCAGAAGCCCGAGAAAGCGGGGCCTTCTCCACGCGCTGAGAAGTTGTATAAGCCCAGGCATCTCGAGTTCTCCACTCAGGACAATGGTGGCTCAGGAGAATGTTACAATGTATCTGGGGGAAACAGTCCAGAACATTTTAAATATGTGTAACTCCCATATTTTTCCACCCCTAGATCTTTAAGAAGGTGTTTTTGGTTTCCATTAACAGTCCCAAAACTTTGGCTGGGGCAAAACAGGGTTTCCTGTCTTGGACGTGCTTTATCGGTGTCCTCCTGCCTGGCCAAGCCTTGTGTTATGGTTCCTTACCGCTTAGCAAGATCAAATCTCTAAATGATGTTTCGTTCCAGTTGAACATTCTTGGAGGCTTATCTCTTCCCTGGCCAGATGCCTGATCAGATGAGAAGCCCGCCACGATTCAGTGCCTAGAACGGGCTCTTTATCCAGTAGTCATCACTGTACTTTCTGGTGATAACAAGGGCAGTCTTAGCCTATGTTAAGGCCTGTGTATAGCCTCGAAGGTAAGTATGAAGGAGTTGTTGCTATGTGACTGTCCTAATCCTGGTACACATTCCAATATACCATGGAGATATACATCCATCCACACAACATACATACCTGACACCTCACCATCCTGTTTAGATAGAGTCTTCATAAATTTAGGACTAGTGATAACTCTTCATAAAATGGTCTGTTTTCTGTGGGCCATGATTGAATATATCCTTCTGCGTAACTCTTGCCATTGCTCTGAGTTACTTGTGCAATGTTCTTCTCACCTGCCGGCAGATTATAGCAAGGGTTGTGGTCTTGGTACATGTACGTTAGTGACAGGTATGAGGGATGTGTTTGACTCTTATGGTTGGGAAATCTTGATTAAGAAAACAAACTCAGAGTAATGAGTTTGAATGTCTTAAAAATCTAGTGGCTTAATACATAGATCAGAATTATCTAGTAGTCTCAGACTTAGTCTCTTGAGATTAGCAGAGTATTAGAGATCATCTTGTCCAACCCTTCATTTCGTAGGTTGGGAGACTCAAACCCAGAGAGGCAAACAACTTGCCCAAGGACACACAGCAAGCCAGCAGAATATCTGAGTCTAAACCCAGCTCCAGCCTCTGATGTCTGCACACACAAAGTCACTTCTGTACCAGTGGATGGCTGGGAGTGCCCAGTTGTTCAGTCAGAAGGAGGCATTATTTCTGCTGGAGTTATTCTGTGTGGTAACTTGGGCTCATTTGATGGCTCCAGTTAAAATAGTGAGAATACCTGGTCAGTAGCTCTGCCGTTCTCCATTACTGCCATGACCCGGGTACCGCATTCTTGCAGTGAGCATTTACTGAGCACCAGGCTGCTCTTTCCCTCCTAGATACTGGCAGATTGTAGCCAGATGAGAGAGGGACTCTGCCCTCTGGTTGTTCAAGTGGCACAGAACACAGGAACCCCTGGGAAAGTGTGAGCAATGCTTCCTGCAGAGTGTTAAACGCGCCCCTCACTCAGAAGTCTTGGTGGTGAAAGGGGCCTTCCGCAGGATTAGCCGTGTCTCCTTTGTGGTGCATTCTCAGGCATCCTGTGCAAGACCAGGAGATGAGTGCAGCAGAACCGGCTGGCAGCCACCTCACTGGGCTCTGCTCTGCAGGACACTGCTGGCAGGTGGGAGTAGGACAGGAAAGCAGGGGGCGATTTTCTTTTAATACATTGAAGCAGTGTCATTTCATAGCTTTCACACTTTGTAACAAGTTATTTTTAATAAAATTCTTAAGTGTGTGGAGAAGGGTCTTGAAATAGAAGACAAAAATACCTCCATACTCAAATCCAGACTAGTCCACCTGAAATGCAGGGTCTCCACTCAGACCCTCTTTTGTGCCCCACATCTCTTTTGAGCTTTCTTTTTTCTTTTCCTCAGCCAAGCCAGCCTGCTTACCAATCCCTGCACACAGCTAACTTCTGCTTCTGTGCCTCTGTTTGACTAATTCTTCCGCCTCTGGGATGCTTTATTCCCATAGATCCATGTCCATCACTGCCATTACAGTCTGGTTCAAGTCCACTGCCTGCAAGGAGCCTGTAGTCAGTGTCCCTGTCTCCTCCTGTGTCCCTTGCACGTGACTGGTGAAGGAGCATGTCGTGGTGCGCATTAAAACTTCCCATTCTCTGTCCGCGTCTTGCTGATGTGGATCCCACAGGCCGTAACCAAAGCAGTCTGGCATAACCAGTCATTCCCAGGCCCGCCAGGACTGAGTCTCCAGATCAGAGTTCGTGGTTTTGCTTATTTGCGGGCTGCTCCTTTTAGGAGAAAGAGGAAGATGAGAAAAAAATTGGGGTCTTGATATGAAAAATAAGCCAGGGGTCCATGGAAAAAGTGACATAACTATAAAGGGTCCTCTCTTGACCCCAAAAAAGAGCGCGAACTCCCCTTTAAACAGGCTGTAAGCACAGAAAGGGTGGGCAAGCTGTCGTGGTCAGGAGGAGGCCTTTGCCTGTTGGTCATCTCGGCGTGTTGGTCTGCTGTTCTGTAATTCTTTCAGTACTGCTTAATGTGTGTGTGTTTTATCTTCTGAACTGACTGAAAGCTTCTTGAGGACAGGGACCATGTCTTTATTGCCTCTGCATATTCTCTCCCTGCCCCCACTTAACCCCAACAAGCATTGGAAACCCCTTATAAGCACCTAGGAACAGGAGCACCACTCGTGGGCGCCAACTGCACCCCAGCCGTGGCACCGCACACGCTATGTATAATGGCCTTTGTCCCCAGGATGACTTAGTCAGGTGTGGGGGTCCAGATCCCAGTCCTCCACACACAGAAATCAAAGTTAAGGGAGTTCAGAGTCTTCCAGTTGCTGAGTGATGGATGCAGACAGAATTAGAACCCAGGTCTATCTGACTCCAGAAACCCAATATGCTTTTCACTATACCACAATAATAATGAGTCTTCAAGTCCTTGACAGTTCACAGACCTCTTTGAGCTACATAATTATTGCTGCTGTTGCCACTACTACCATTACTATGTTGGCTGCATCATCACTTACATCACCACTGGGAGCAGGTAGCGCTAGCAGGTCAGGACCCTCTTCACTGCTGGGGACACGCAGGCTCAGAGACCCCCAGCAGTCAGAACCCTCTCCACTGCTGGGGACACGCAGGCTCAGAGACCCCAGCAGTCAGGACCTTCTCCACTGCTGGGGACA